>WHVA01000417.1:0-103068 GCA_015179125.1 Gautieria morchelliformis
AAAGTTGGTTTGGATGATTTCAATTTCTTGGCTGTGCTCGGAAAGGGCAACTTCGGCAAGGTCATGTTGGCAGAAGAGAAAAAAACCAATGGTCTTTATGCCATCAAAGTGCTTAAAAAGGAGTTTATCATTGATAACGATGAAGTTGAAAGGTGCGACTATGTGGCTTGTTATGAGCCACATAGAAGACTGACGATATCTGCAGTACTCGCTCTGAGAAGCGCGTGTTCCTTGCTGCAGCCAAAGAAAGGCATCCATTCCTTCTCGGCTTACACTCATGTTTCCAAACGGAGACTAGGGTTTACTTCGTTATGGAATACGTCAGCGGTGGTGATTTGATGCTTCACATTCAACGAAAACAGTTCTCGTTGCGGCAGGCTAAATTTTACGCAGCTGAGGTGTTATTAGCTCTCGAGTACTTCCACTCGCAAGGGATCATCTACCGGTAGAGCATCTGTCACTACTTTTCCATCAAAGACTAACACCGAGCAGGGACCTTAAGCTGGATAATATTCTCTTGACCTTGGATGGACACGTGAAAGTTGCTGATTATGGTCTTTGCAAAGAAGAGATGTGGTTCGGAAACACCACCAGCACGTTTTGTGGCACGCCTGAATTTATGGCCCCAGAGGTTTGTCGGTCTTGCCTGTCCTTAACTTTAAATCGATTTATTACCGTTCGCCCAGATTCTTCTGGAGCAGCGCTATGGTCGTGCTGTCGATTGGTGGGCGTTCGGTGTGTTGACCTACGAAATGCTGCTGGGACAATCACCTTTCCGAGGCGACGACGAAGATGAAATCTTTGATGCCATTCTGGAAGATGAACCGCTGTACCCTATCACAATGCCGCGAGACGCGGTGTCTATACTACAGAAGGTGATGTCAATTGCTAACCATTGTCCTTCCGATTCTAACACGTTTATCAGCTTTTGACACGCGACCCTACTCGTAGACTCGGTTCCAGCAAGGCCGACGCGGAAGAGATAAAACGGCAGCCTTTCTTCAAAGACGTGAATTTTGACGATGTTCTCAACAAGCGCATACCTCCACCGTACTTCCCTACGATTGTCGGTCTTCTGGTTATTTTCTCGCTTTATTCCACTAATAAATGAATCAGAAAGGGTCTGCGGACACGTCCAACTTTGATGAGGTTCGTGAATTGTTGCTGGCTTTCTGATGGGTTCTCATTACCCCTCTTAACAGGAATTCACTCGAGAACAACCGACACTTACTCCGGTGCATGGTCAGCTTTCCGCTCGAGACCAAAATGAATTCCAAGGCTTTTCTTGGGTACGTGTATATCACGCCGCTGTTTTCTGACCATTGATATGTTGCAATTACAGGTGGCCGCCTGGGCAGATACTGTATAAAATTGTAATGACGTTCAGCTTCGTCCAACGACTTTCTGTATTTGGAATTAACTGTTCATCCGGCAATGAAATTGATACAGGGTGCACTGCCAGCTGCGGTACCCTCTGTCTCTCCCTACTCAGTATAGCTACCTTTCTTCGACTCTGCCTTGTATATATCTGTTCCCAGTTTATGACCCGAACGGGATGTAATTCGACGTCGCAACATCTGTTCAACGTTCTCCGTTTCCTGTGTGCTATTTAATTAGTAAGCTAAGTAAGTCTATTACAGAGACAGTTCGACATGACATCGGGAAGCAAATTGAACGTAGGAACCTTTGCTTAAGGATCACTCTATGGAAAGCTCACTGACACTGAACCTTTCGTCGCCGTCGTTGGTACCACGATTGAATCAATCCCATTCTGTCTGTCCAGCGTGCTTCCTCCACAACGTAGCATCAGCGTTGTTCGTTTTTAGTTCGAAAAAAAAGCTTATGTTATAGGAGCATCCATCTATGTTGGAAAGAAAGGCCGAGCTTGTCTCGCGCGAGTCGCGACATGCATCGAGGTACATCGTACAAAGTAACCGCCAGTTGATCAGGGCTCCGTGTTGAAGATGAACTCAGCTCGACTAGTTGCTGTGTGAGGCCGTGAACTGCACGTGCACAACCAATACCCCCACGCACGAGCGGCAGTCTGAGAGAATGATCACGGGTGTTAATATGACTGCAGCGTACCGACTCATTGAGTTAGGCAAACAGAACCTCGAGGAAGGGAGGACCAGCGATGATCGATGACGACGCATAGAAATGTACAATTTCAAATTGACTTCTGCAGACAATGCCTTCGGCAGAAAGAGTGGCCGGAACGAGAACATCGGAGAGTAGATCTCGTGGCGAAGATATCATCCTTCCAATGCCGCCAAGCTATGAGTAACGGAAAGAAGTCCCAGTACGATGCAGCAGAGGGGCTAGGTGGCAGCAGGGTTTTCGGTCCATCTGAAACAGTTGATCGTCGTCTAGTGACACTACTAGCAAGCTGAGGGCTGTTCCAGTTAAACAAGGGGATGCACCAGCGGAATATGCCACTATAGCGCTAAAGAGTAACGAGGGCGTGCCCAGATCTGTGTTTACTGTAATATCAAAAGACCTGCGGACATAGTGTTTCAGGAGTTGTTAGACAAAGGACGAGATCAAACAGCCTTAGAATCATAAAGGTCGGCTATGCCCGACACACTAAGTATTTTGTTACAGACCTGCAGTTCAGCGGCGGTGGCGGGATGTCAGAAGATACAGTAGGGCCTGGGATACCAACTTAGCCGACATGCAAAGGACCACCAGAAAATGAAAAGGCTTGGTCATGGTTGGGCATTCCCCACTGAGTAGAGCATGGTTTGGCATGCATAGGATGATGGTACAGGCAGAAGGTAGCTGCGGGGAATATGCTGCGGACTAGGTATGTACCCCGTGACTTGAGGTGACTTGAGGTCCTTGGTCGGCAACAACGATTGGATACGGATGTGCGTGGGAACAAAAGGGTCAGTATTCAGGCTGTGGCTCGTGCGGTATGAAGAGGCCGTAGCGTGTTCGACTAACCAGCCGTGGTGATGATGATCTGCACCGAACAAATATATGTCTGCCGCATAGACAGGGCCAAAGTCAACCTGAAAATTTGATTGGGTATGGATATCATACAATGTTAAGTATTGATGATAAAACTCGGAATCAAAGCGCTTGGGCGAGTAAAGCTTTCTAGCGAGATTAAAGGTTTGAGCTTCCCTACCGTACACAGCTCTCGACGTAGTGTTCCCACTCCCCACTGAATATTGAAAGGTTTGTCGCCCGCTTGACCAAGAATTTTCCCGTCATGTTTGAGGATGATATGTGTGGACTAATAAGGGTCAACCGTGACCTCTTCGGCTGCTGATTCGGGTTCTACTAGCCTCTAACCTGCTTGCGTACCATATTCTCCCTGCAGTACCAGTGCGCGTGGTACACAATCTATTCCGAATTGGGAGCGTATATGCCAGTTGTTCCCCTCACCACTGCCAGTCGCCTTTCGAACGCAGTCCCTCTTTTTTTTCGACGACGATAGGGGCGGAATGGGATGGGTTTCTTCTCATCGAGAAAGGCAGAACCAACTCCACTCCCAGCATCAGAGGCTACGTCAAGCAAGGCCATTCGCTCCAGATTCGTACGTTTCTGTCGACTTCTTGCACTATGCATTTCTATCTCACCTCACTGATCCAGTATGACAAGAACAAGCGCATCTCAGCCCGTTCCTCGTATAGTCCACCCGCTCCCCCTCCATTGCCTTCGTTACCTGTGTGCAGAGAAGCCGCCGTTTTCAACCAATCGCCGGAAACCCCAGGGCGTCAGGCGTCCGCAGATGCTCTCACGTATGCGTTGATGCCTCATTTCCTACTATTCTTATAATGATGTCCCTTGCGCCTCTCCTTCACCCCTCAGCATGAGCCTCGCTCAGAGGCTTAACGAGTTGGCTGTGGCAAATGCAGACAATCTCCTCAAGTGAGTAATGTCCCCATCGTCTCTATATCAACCGACTGACGGTTGGTTCGGACAACGAAGCGACGAGGAGTATCGTCTGTTGCGCCAGAACCTTTTCGAGCGGTTCTCTGCTGGTTCAGACATGCCGACCGAAGCTCCTGTGGTCCCCATATCCCCCGTGGTACGCACCCGCGGTATGACTTCTCCCTTCTCACCCAATGCAAACAATAATACCTATTCGCAACCAAGTAGATTCACATCACCGTGTCACACGCCGCCCTTCCGCAGACTCTCAACGCTCCATAGCTACTACCATGTCTTCCCTCTTTCGCCGCGCTACAGGTCGTTCGAGATCCCCAGCTTCCCCAAACCTCTCCAGATCTGGCTCTGTCGGAGGTTCAGTCTCCTCACACCAACACTCAATTCGTTCCCCGCATGATGCAACGTCGGTGCACTCCCGTCCCTCCTTCTCCTATAAGACACCGCGTTCGCCGGGTTACTCGCGATCTATCTCCCGTCAGACATCTGACGATTCTCTCATGAGCACCTCCCAAGCAGGCTCAACTTCTGCGTCTGTGACACACGATATGCGCAGCGTTATGACTCGTCATCGTATATTCGGTGGCAATTCTGGAAATTATGCGTCCTCTATCTCCTCCCGCACTACCACGCGCTCTGCCAAACCACCTTCATCCTTTCACCTTCGCCAGCCTGTCTCGTTTCCCCGCATCCCCCCACGCACACACGAGGACGATGATGACAACGAACATCCCAAATCCGCTGCAGAACTCCGCGAAGAGATTGGGAATGTTGAGTGCGAAGGTCGCAAGTTGCTCGATGCATTCAATGGGTTGGAGCTTACCGCTCTTACGAAATCTCAGGCAGTGGGCTCCGTGAATGCGCTACTGGATGCAAGCCCAAATGCACGCCGACTGAGTATTTATTCCGAGTCTATGACATTTTCCACTGCTGGCTCATCAAATACCCTGGTCCCCGAGCGGGCTACGTCCATGCGAAAACAGGCGCATGGGAAAATACACGCCGTCCCGCTGGTTGCGCAGCCTGTTAACCTTAAACGCAAGCCCTCCGTCGTCAATTCCATTACGGGATCCTTCAAATCATCTACCTCTGACCTGCGCAGCGGCTTCATGTCTGTCCCACCTTCTTTGTATAACTCACGTTCCGCACGTTCCTCGCCGAACTTGTTGCCTTCGGCGTTACCCCCGCCTCCTCCTGTGCCCGCACTCCCTATCTCAGCGTTGAACCCCAGTCCGTCCTTGCTTAAGAAGCGGCCATCACTCATGCGACAACAGAGACAGACCACCCCCAGCACAATCAGCCCCTCTCGTGGGCGGCATACACCTCCACCTATACATGTCTCACGACTAGCACCGCCGTCGAAACGTCCGAGCGCAACCACAGATCCAGTGCTGCGTGCAGTCGAAGCGGAGCTTGCCGACATACGACGGCGCAAAGCAGACGTATCTATGCGATACGAGCGCCGTCTGGACTTTCTACGAGCGAAATTGAAAAGTGCCGAAATTCGGGAACGGCTGATCAAGAAGTGAGCGCGGGGCGACAGTGGTTTTGGGTAGTTTTTTTGGGTTGCTAATTGTTGGATCTTGATGTTTGGTGCTATGCTTATGTGTTTCGTACTAGTATGTGCTCAGGATGTGTGTACAAATGTACTGGTCCTTTTGGATATGGTAGAAGCTCTCAGTTGCTATACAGTATGCGGCCGGATTGGCGTTATGCCATTAGACAGACTTAGAGTAAGCACTGTTAACTAAGTAACTAATAAGTATCAGTGCATTGTGAATTAACCTTGGCGTCTGTGAAAGATTTTCAACTTCATTGGAGAAACAACAAATACTGTACAATACTGCACGTAGTATGTTTGAGCAATGGGCGTACGGGGAGAAATGCATGGCATGATTTCATAGTGCTGCTGATTCTGTTGTGAGTTTGGGCACTTCCAGGATGACCATCTAATCATATTAGGTAGACATCCCCTTTGGTTTCCAACCTTACTCGCAACCGTTCCGGACGATCGTTTGCCACCGAGTCGAGCTGCCCATATCTGGCCTCTTATCCCTGCTGTGTTTAATCTTGTGTTGGCGTAGAGACACCACCTTACTGTTCGATCTGTTTTCTCAGCGAGTCATTCAGCCTAACTAGGTGGCAAGCTCGAAAATATAACCCTTACTGTAACGCAAAACAGTTTGAGGAGCGGGCTCGGAGGCATCGCACAAGATCCATATGAAGGTTTACATTGTATCCGAACGATCAAGGATAGCCGTTAGCGTGTTTGAGCATGGTTGTCACTATACCACACTGCGAGGGATCTGTATTACCTGGGATTATTGTACCGGCAGCGAACTAAGGTCAAGGTTGCCTGTAATGCAGAATGTTTTGTCGATCGGATGGGATTTCCTGACCGATATTCTGTTTTCGTCCCGCGTTTCTCACACTAAACACCTGTAAAGAAAGAAATGATCGATACCAGTTACTCTTAGTGTTAAAAGCCGAATCGATTCAGCTCACAGAGGAATAACCCGGACTTATATCCCGGATACCGATTCCTTCACCAGGAGACCCTTACATAGTAGATATTTAATTTAGCTGTAAGCGTTCTCGAGAACCCATATACACTGAAGCTCATCTCGATGCGGATAACAAGACGACAGCCAATCGACGATCTAAACCGCTGCACTCGATTTCAGTGTCCGGGTAAACTAGAGCGTGAAGCATCTTGTTTGAGCCACCCATCTTGATCCGAAAGATTCCCGCAAGGCGTTGCCGCGTCTACATCTCCATGGTTAGACCGGCCCCGAATCCATTTGAATTTTTGTATGCGATATGGCCACCAGATTGCCGCACAGGCGAGGCAACCATAGATCACAGCCTATCACAGGACTCCGAACTCTTGAGTTTGAGATATTTTTACACGGTTAGTTATGGGCGACTTGAGGATAGAATTTCCTCGTACGCTGATGGTGTTGTTAGCGTAAACCTCCAGCCTCCAATCCGAGTGATCGTTCATACTCTTTACCGTCTCGCTGTAGTCAACCAGCACGAGCGGTCCGAGATGGTTGGTATATGCAGGGGAGAGCACCTCGAATCTGCCTCAGCTTGTGATGACGTCTCGCCTCGTCTGCACGAAACAACAGACTCAGTCACGGCGTTGCTGGGAAGTTATTCCGCTTAGCATTGTAGCTAAAAGATGTTGTTAAGAGACTTGGAAGATGAAATTCAAATGGTGACACTGATTACGTCATTGCGTCACGGGCGTTTGTCTATCCTTCATCAAGCCTCGAAACTCGACGTTGAGCACCGTGCCCGACATCCCTCCTGGTAAGATTCATATCTCTGCGTATATATGGTGTGGAGAATGGTCTGCAGTCGGTTTCCTGAGGAGCGTAGCGTCCTGTTGGATGGATGGGCGGACGTACGACTGGATGACATGTCTGCGCAGGATTGCTGGGCGACTACTATACGAATTACTGACATTATTTGTTGTTTGCTGTAGAATCAAACTTTGGCCATGGCTGCTACAACAAAACCTGCCAAGGGCGGTAAAAAACGTAGGTCTTAATGACCTCTTCTCGTATGTATTTAACTGTTATATTTCAGCGGCCACCAAACCGGCACCAACATCATCAACTGCCAAGGCAAAAAGTGCAAAGAAGGCCGCTCTGCAGGGGACACACTCTCATGCTGCGCGTAAGACACGTACTTCCGTTTCCTTCCACCGCCCCAAGGTCAGCTTCCCCTCGTGGAACATGTTCCTAGCCTGTCTCAATGCACAGTACAGACTCTTCGTTTGCCGCGGACACCGCGATACCCTCGGAAGTCCATCCCTCATACACCAAGGATGGACCAATTCAGGACCATTGTCAGGTACACGTGCCATTGCCGTCCCGCTCTCATGCGTCTCATCTCTTTCGCAGCCCTTTGAATACCGAGAGTGCAATGAAGAAGATTGAGGAGCACAACACGCTTGTGTTCATTGTAGACCTCAAGTCAAACAAGCGACAGATCAAGGACGCAGTCAAGAAGTTGTACGATGTCCAGGCGGCTAAAATCAACACGTTGATCCGGTTTGTGCTCAGGTCTTTTCGGGGACGGCAGTGCTGACGTTGGAATAGCCCGGATGGCAAGAAAAAGGCGTATGTCCGTTTAACTGCCGACCATGACGCACTGGACGTGGCGAATAAGGTTGGTTCTGACAGCAGCCCGAATAAATCGTTTCGCTGACTGGTGCTCGTAGATTGGGTTTATCTAATCGGTTGGGAGGGATTGGATGATGGTAGTTATGCTTTGTGCCTCCTTGCAGTATGTAAAGCGACCATGAAACCCATGCCATGCGACGATGATACCGTATCAACAAGTATTAATAGCCGTGAGAGTTGGCGAAGGTGGAGGCTAGCCGTCGACGTCGAAGCTCAGGCGTGTTGGCGGAACTACTAAGCTGAAACGAAGCAAGAAATATTCTTGAGCGAGCGTCCGTGTAGCGGTCAGGTTTCAACTTAGATAGATTAGTGCTGCGTGTCGGAGTTGGAAGACCGTGATGGGGCATGGCGGTGATACTTTACTTGTCCCTTTCTTCTTCGTGTTCTTCGTGTACCAGCTGCTGTCCGCAAGTGTTGTCTCTGCAAGCCTGTCGTCCGCAGGTCTGACGGTATAGATTCTACTGTAACCTCCCCGTCGGTTGCCAACTAGTATCTTCCAATAGCTAACCACAACGGGCTCCCCGAACCACGCTCCTTTCTCGCAAGTTAACATGTTAACTTTCTTCGTCCCTCTCCTCCTCGTGTCCACAGTTCATGCCAACATCAACCTCTCTCATGTTCGCCTCAAACGCATCGGTCATGCCTCCCACCCTGTTGCTCCCCGTGTAGGTCAAGCGAGGCAGCTCTCACTAGATCTCCTGGACGTCACGCCTACAAACATCGGAGGTGCTCACACATTCTTAGCGATTGTGTTCATAAACTCACAAGTTGTTCAGATGTCTCCCATGCTATTCCGAGCTCATCTCCACCAACTGACACGCCTTCCTCTTCGTCACCTCGTGCGTTGATATGGACATTGGTTTTACGAACTTCTCCCTCTGACGCTCAGGATTAGCTGCCAAAACAGACCAGCCAAGCTCTGACCCCAGCAAGGCAACTACCTCTCAAGGAAGTGGGGGTACTTCTAGTACGTCGTGAAGATTCTCTGACCGCCAATACTCACCTGATGGGTCTCTTCCCTTGTCCTACCAGCTCCATCCAGTTCAGACGTGCCTTCTCACACAGATTCTTCGGGAACTGCCAGTCCGACCCCGAGTGGTTCCAGCGGCTCTGGTGCACCATCTTTGAGTTCCGCGAGCGATCACTCTGCCCCAAAGGCCAGCCATACCAGCAGTATTCCGGTCTCGACTCCAGCAGACTCGAGTTCTGCCTCCACGCCGTCGAGTAGCGGTGGAGGTGGCATTCTTGGTCTCCCTCTCCCTAGTCTCAGCTTACCCGGCTTGTCTCTTTTATCCTCGTCGCAGAGCCAACCGACGGCTGTCTCTTCGCCTTCCACGTCCACGTCTACCCATTCGCAGGGCCAAGGCCAATCGTCCAGTTCAGGCCCGACAGAAAGTACCATTCCCAAACCTAAACCCTCGACTTCCGCGTCCGTGCCTTCGGGCTCTGCTACTCCAAGTTCCTCGTCTTCGGGTAACGGTGGTCTCCTGTCCCTGCCGCCAATAGACTCTATCATACCCACTCTCCTGCCATCACCCAGTAGCACTTCGCCATCTTCCACCAGTGCATCTCAGTCAAGTGGTACTAAGTCGCCTTCGAGTTCCTCGTCTTCGACTAGCGATGGTCTCCTGGACCCAATAAAGTCTATCCTGACCCCTATCCTCCCGGGGCCTAGCGGTGCTTCGCCGTCTTCCACTAGTGCATCTCAGTCAAGTGGTGCTAATTCGCCTTCGAGTTCCGCGCCTTCGACTAGCGATGGTCTTCTGGACCCTATAAAGTCTATCCTGACCCCTATCCTCCCGGGGCCTAGCGGTGCTTCGTCATCTTCCACTAGTGCATCTCAGTCAAGTGGTGCTAATTCGCCTTCGAGTTCCGCGCCTTCGAGTAGCGATGGTCTCCTGCCCCTGCCGCCAATAGGCTCTATCATATCCACTCTCCTGCCATCACCCAGTAGCACTTCGCCATCTTCCACCAGTGCATCTCAGTCAAGTGGTGCTAAGTCGCCTTCGAGTTCCGCGCCTTCGAGTGGTGGTGGTCTCCTGCCTCCGATAGGCACTATTTTCTCCACTGTCCTGCAACCACCTAGCACTGCTTCGTCATTTCCCGCGAGTGCTTCTCAGCCGGCAAGTGGTTCTGAGCCCTCGCCTTCTAGTTCCGCGCCTTCGAGTGGTGGTGGCCTTCTCCCAACAGTCACCCTGCCCTCTGTCCTGCCGGGACCTAGTAGTGCATCATCACCTTCCACAAGCGCATCCCAATCGGCGTCTGGTACACAGCCCCCACTGACCATTATCCCCACGTTTCTGCCGATTCCCACAACAAGTAGCTCACAGAGCTCAGGTCAATCAGGAGGGTCGTCCAACGCCGTAGTTTCAAGCGTTACCTCGGGAGGGATTTCAACGGCCTCTACCACTGCGACAGCCGGTACGACAAGCTCAGGTCACAATGGCACCGTACTATCCATTCCAGGCTCCTCGCTCTTCCCGCCTGTGTCCTCCAGTACCCCGACGAGTCTCAGTACACTTAGTCAGCCCCAATCATCGACCCCCGTGAACTCGCGGTTCTCCTTCGTCACCGCGACAAGCCTTGTGGTTGCTTCGACACCGACCTCGACTCCCGCAGACACTCTGACGAACCCGGACGCAGCGCCGACAACTACGTCTGTGGTCTTACCTGTTGGTGCGAGTATGACTGCTAGCCCGACGAAACCGAGCATCCCTGCCAGTCTCCCGACTCGCATCTATTCGCCGGACTCTGTCGACCCCGCCACGGACAGTGCCCAGATACAGGGCAAGATGCTTGTCAGCTTGTTGTTCGAAGAAAGTCTGAACTGGCACTTCATCAATGGGAGTGACCAGACGGTTGGCCAGATCTTTGCATACATGCCCCGGCTTCTGACCACTGCGTTGTCCCTCGGTGGTGAGTTTGCTATGGGTTGTTTATGACCTATCATTTTGTAATGACTGTGCCATAGATTCAAGCGTGAAAACATTAGCGCTTCAAGTGCAGATTCCAGATGGGTGGGCTGGTAATATTGATACACTGGGTACTATGTACCTTTCCTACATTCCGCAAGACCAGGTGGACAATCTCTCCCAGATGATGCGCGCACCGAATAGTCCTTTCTATACTCAACCGGGCATTCCTGGGGAACTTGCCAACCTTATCGTCCCGTCCTTCTCGTTGATGTCGGTCACACCGGGAGGGTCAAGCACGGCGACCACGGGCGCATCAACCTCTTCGAACAACAGCTCCAATCAGACACGAACCGATGCTATCATCGGCGTGTGTGCTGGCGTCGGCGGCATCGCTGCCCTAGTTGGTATCTGGTGGATGGTGCGGTACGTGCAGCGCAAGCAGGCAGTCAAGCACCGTCGCTTGAGCAATTTAAGCGACCCTAACATAAGCAATGGCGTATATGGGACACAACACGATGATCGACGCACGAGCTTTTTCTATGCGGAGGATGAGTTGCGAGGGGGTTACACTCAGCCAGCTGGACCGTCCATTCAGCCTGTGCCACAACCCATGGACGGTAGTGTCATGCAGCAGCGATTAAGACCTGCCGTACAACATACACCTATTTCGGCGCCCGTTTTACAGCAGAACAGTTTGAACTGGTAATAGTCGACCCAAAAGTGCCGACAATCCACTTTTCTTCTCGATTTTTGTTCGGTTCGCTGGTTTGTTCGCCCTGCGCAACCTCTTATCTATGGGGCCAAGCTCCCTTTGTTCGTTATACATTTTATGTTTGTTTGTTTTTTCCCTCGAACCATTCTGTGCTTTCGCTGGTGCTTGTTTAATCGCTGTATATCTGGACAAGACGGTGACCGTACACTTTTCCTATGGATGACCCCGTGCATGGCATGGCGCCTTGCCTTATACCCTAGAGCGGGGGCATTTCTGGCGCAAGTACCAGATCCACTTGCTACCCACCCTTCTCACCGTTCTTTCCAGCAACGTCCTCCTTTACGCCCTTATCATGATGACTCCTTTCGACTGGGTTCTTGTCGTGCTTACCCCGGGATTGTTATATATGACTTTGCTCATATCCTTCCCTCCAATTATCCCTGACTTACAGCAGCGATAGAATGAATAAGAAATTTGTATGCGCGCCAGGCTCTCTGGGTTTTCCACGGGTTGGCGCACACTTATAACGATGAGCGTGGCGCTAGCAATAATTGCTAGGTTGGCGAGTGGCACCACCAATATGCGGGCATGTTGCAAGCTTGAGACAGCTTCATTTGATCACCTACAGTCAATGGCGCAATGGCGTATAATTTAAACGGGTTCAAACCTAAATGATTACCTACACTCACTACTAGCAGCAAATATAGGCACGTTAATACCTGGCAAGCTCACTACTGAGTATATTGATTCCGAGTTCTGCATGCATGCAGCGCCGCAGGGTGCTCGAAATAATTACTTGCAGATATTAGGAACCTGGACTCTGACTGAGTCAGGTGTACTGGGCGAGTGCCTTCCAAGGTCGTCGAGGTAAGGCCCCTTCATGGAGTAGGATCTGTAACTAGTCTCCTCAAACTGCCCTCCACCATCTCATCCAGCCCCTTGCCTATGAAGACCAGTTTGCCTATTGGCGGTCCGTACATATCCAGCGTGGGGTTTGGTAATTTTGAGACTTCATATAAGCTACGTACCCCCTGTAGCATAAACGCCTCTCCTCGTTCGTTCCACCAGATGCCTTTGCAGCGCAAAATCTCCACGCCAGATTCTGGACTACTCGCGCCTTCTTCACCAGCGTTTCGATGGATCGAGAGCCGTTGGACATCGGAGGTGACGCCGTCGAGAGTGTTAGAATAATACCGATCACGAGGTATTGAATTCTCCCATAAAACGCTACGAATCCACTCGTCGAGGGCGATAATTTGGGTTTCATTTAGTGGACCAGGTAAATTGGCAATGATGCTTGATATACCAGCATGCTTCCCCTCGAGTGATAGGTGTCCTTCATGGCTATGTTTATGATTTGAGCAATTTTCATGTTCATCACAACATATCTCTCTCGAGCCATCCTGCAAAAATACCGGAGATCCCTCACTATACGCTCCTATTCCCATGACTTTGGACAAGTCAATCTGCGTGCGAACAGTCCTGTAGATGGGAATCGAAGGGTTCAGGCGACGGAGTATGGATTCTGTTTTGACAAGGTCAGCTTCGGAGGTGAGATCCGCCTTGTTGAGCAGTAGAACGTCCGCAGCAGCAACCTGCCTTTATAGGAGTTTCAGTGAATTTAAAATATGAAAACATGGACGAAGTGGATGACTGATAACCATTGAATTGTCCTTACCGAAGACTGTGCTTGATTCCATCGGACTCAGTATCCTCCTGGATTTGCTAGACAAACAATCATGAGTAAATCTTCTGGTCCTAGAACAATGAAGTCTGGCGTACCTTTTCACCGAAAACGGCATCAACGACACAAATTACTCCATCAAGATATATGTCCTTTCCTAATCCCAGGGCAAATTCCTCGTTCTGCCAGAACATTGCGGCGATGGGACCTATCTACAGGTAATGCTGCAAACGCGCAATAAGTTGGCTAAACACTGACCTGGATCTGCAAGTCCAGTAGTTTCAAGCAAGATGTGATCAAATCTGCCCTTGCGACTCATGAGTTTCTCAATAGCAGCTACGCCGCTATCTTTAATGCTACAACAGAGACAGCCGTTGGCGAGCTCAAGGAATTCCTCAGGTGCTTCCTCCAAGTTGTCGTCAGGGTTTTCGGCAGAAGCAATTTTGATGGCCTTTGCTGCTCAACAAGACGTATAACTCATTCGGAACGACAGGAGAGACACAAATTCTGACCTTCGATATCCTGGGAAAAGCAGAATGTGAGCCTAGGCGAAAACGGGTCGACGAAGTATGCACAGCTGTATCACCAAATTCGTTCATGATTACAGCTATTCGATAGCCATGTCGCTCAGTAAGAATCCGTCTAGGAGATCCCACGTTGAACAACTCTAGTACGACCTAAGAAACAAGACCCACCTCAAGAGTGTCGATTTCCCTGTATCGTCAGTCATATAGTGAGTCATAAAGCCACGTTTACCCATTCACTGTCATTACCTGCGCCAAGAAAGCCACATATGAGAGTAATGGGCACCCTTGTGTTTTCAAGTTGTGGCTGAATGAGCTCATCCAATGTATCTATCAGGATGCTTGCGACCGCGTACTGTAGTTTTAAAATAATGGTTAAAAATATAGAACCATAGCTTGAACGTACGGCACTTCGTCCTCCTGAACGTCCATTCTTGCAATTTGCGGCTGAGTTCCAAATGAATTCGAACCTCTGAGCGCAGAGGTTGGCCTACCGTAAGTACTAAGTCGAGTACTATATCGCCAAAGTAACGCCCAGGTCGCGTGATGGTGACAACGCTATAGCTGGAGTCCCGGGTCACGCTTGATGAAGTACGTGCGCCGAAAAATCACAACGGCCCATAAATTATTTGAAACTTACTGTATATATATCACTGTAAGTCACAAATCACCCTGCAGGGATATTATAAAATTAATTTGAGGTGTAGTACTTAATAGTGATTGACGACTTACTGTTCCAAATTGAGTCCCAAACAGATCGAGTCTTCCAGAAAATGTACTCCTGATCCATTATCATTTTCAGCCGGTCAGTCAGAACCACCACTAGCACTCCCAGCATTCTCTAGGATAGCAGTGAACTCTCAGGATTCAGCGAAGGAGCCATGATGCATGACTGCCCTTCGCGTCTTGTTTATGCTGCTACCCTACGAGGAGTTTTCCAAAATCAACGTCCCCAACAGCCCCTGTCCCTCAAAGCAGCAACCTCAGTTATCGCCCCGATCGCCTCTGGTTTTCCCTCCCCACAATACTGATAGAGGCAGGTTCCCGTTAGCAGGACATGCCCTCGGAGGAGCTATATCATAACTTTCCCAATATTCTGTCTCGCTGTTCCCCGCCCGTGCAACCCTCCACACTTCCGGTAGACTGCAAAAGAATTCTTGCACCATTCACACGTAACGACGATCGCATCTTGGTTGATGCAGCTTCATAGAGTGACTTTGAAGGCAAAATTTTAAGTGAAGGCATGGAGAACCTGTCTCGAGTAGTATATTCCAGCCCAACCTGCAAACTCGATCTCCTTTTGATGCCCTCTATAGATTAATGGCCACAATCCGATGGATTGGGAACGGTACTATTTACGGAACAGCCAAAAGACTCGCGAGAATGCGGTGTTGACCCGCGACCCACCGCCCTCCATCGCTCCTTCATTTTTCACTCATGAAGCAGGTATTGTACTCGAGTCTAGCTCCGTTCACACTGAGAGGACGCACAACAGCATATGTCAACCCTAACCAAATAAAGGTGCCACTCAAGGTTCGCGGCGAAAAGCAAGCTAAACCCGTGCTCCCACCACATAACCTCCGATCACTCCCTCTCGGGTTGACCAACCGATGGCCTCTGCAAATATACTGATGAAGGTAAAGAGTACTTCAAGGTGAGGTCAGATAATATATAATGCAAAGGTTCACTGACTGTGGCGAAAGAATTCCCTCTGAAATGTCATCCTAAAGCAACCAACTACCGAACCCGCCGGATTCTTGCTCAACGAGTATGTGTGTTACTTGGCCACTCCGCTGTCATATAGCCTAAGGGTACACTGTGGGTACCTCACCACAGTGTGCATTCGTGGCCGTGATGTATGTCTGATAATTGCAACTTCGTGGGCCAGATACGGTCTGAGTTTTGGACGGATGTCAACTCGACGATGATGCAGGGAAGGGAGAGGAGAGGGAGGAGAGGGAGACGGAAACTCGATCTTACACTCTGTAGAGGGTGGATGACTCGGGGCCCATGACCAAGACAAGGAGAGCCACAGTCGTGAGCTCACCTGAGCTTTAGATGGTTACACAAGCCAGGCCTATACCGGACAGACAAAGGCTGTATTGAGGAAGAAAATACGACACCGCCGCCTCCAAAATAGTTTTAACTTACAGACAGTCCTTAGCACATTGGGTTTTACGCTGTGATTGATGAACTGAGCATAAGCCTGTTGAAAGTCAGAATGCACCATTTCACCATGCTCAAAAAACACCAGCATAAGGTATTCTTCTCGATTCAACATCGTCGCTAGGAACATGCCTATTTCCTACAGACCCCACGCGTGCCTACCCTCATTATGTTCGGTCGGGTCAATTGCATGCCACACCGCAACCACCAGACGCTTTTCCTCTGGACTTAAAAATAACAGTATGGTGTTGAACCGAGGAATTGATGGCAGGTCACACATGAGCCTGGATAGATTGATGCTTGTTGATGCTGTGGAAGGAGGATAAATAAGAGGCACAATATAAGGATGTAACTGCGTACGAGATGCTACAGCTTTGAAAGTACGAAGCATAGACATGAGGAAGTCAGGCTCAAGGCTGTTCTTGAAGAGCGCAGGAAGGGACTCAGGGGAGATGCGCTAAGTAACATCATCGTCAAAAGCCAAACACAACAATCAGCATTAAGGGTAAAGGGAAGCTAGGTATGCCCACGGAGGGAGCAGGAACAGACATACCAACAAGAGGGCATATCGGTCTTGAGGTGCAGGGAGGGCGTTCCAGGCACGAATCAAAGCGAAGTGGGTTAGCGGGGGAGCAATATAGTCACTTGATTTGACTGTGGCATCCGAAAAAATGAGTTCCCTAGCAATAGGACTTCTGGGCTGAGCCGATGCCGGCGGAGAGAATGACGCTGAGGCAGGAGAGGGGATAGTCTCTGATGTAGGACTCCGAAGGATGGTATGACTGCCATCAGTACGAAATATACCACCGCCAACGCGAGGTTGCGTTTTCAACGCCGAGTTAGATGCAGCCGGTGAGCTGTGGGGTGGAGGGGAGGAGAGAACTCGTGAATGGACCGGCTTGAGAAAGTCAGTTGACGCTGGTTCGAGGGACTCGATGATTTCAATTGGAACATTGCGCGTGATCCTACGCGAAGACGAGGTCCCGGTGCTGGTTTCAGAGACTTTACTGACTGGCGAAGAAGAGAGTGGTGGGACTGAGATCGGCTCTCGCTGGGTTCACTAAGTTTTATGCAGGAAAATCCTGAGCTCGTGTGCTCACCTTGCCCGGCATTTTATTTGACGCTTCCCGTCGACGCTTTTGGACCGTCGCCAACTTGGTCTTGATGGACGTATTTGCAGGTTCAGTTTTTAAGGCTTCGAGTAAGTCTTGAGAAACAAATTAGTTCAACAGTTGGAAAAAATTACACAGCCTTAGCATAGTGACTTACCCTTCTCTGCTTCAGGTAAGCTCTCCAAGGCTATCCTAGCTTGCGCCCTTCGGAAAAGAGCTTTCACGTTCTTGTCATCCAGGCTCAACACGGTGGTACAATCTCTCTCCGCATCACGATATCTTCACCCTCAATCAACACCCGGACCCACTCACTGCTTAGTATAAGAAGCGATGCACGCACTCACTTGCCAAGTTTAAGGTAAGCCGCTGCTCTATTGAGAGGATAAGTTGGCTCTGTGCGATCTGCTACTACAGCTGCAGAATAGTGCCCGACAGCATCTGCCCAGTTCCCTGATTTGAAAGAGGCGTTTCCCTGTCGGATTGGGACACGTCAATCTTGAAGGGGTACATATCAATAAGTAATGAAAATACTTTATTCTTCGCAATTTGAGCTGTGGTTGACGCCATACAAACTTTGTGACAACGCGCATCAACGAAATGAGTCCGCTATGTGCATGAGTCGCGTGCCAGGACACACAGCAAACTTGGGCGCCATACCCTGCAGTACAACTACCATATATATAGTGGGTATGAGCGTATGTACGCTTCTCATGACCTCCTCGCGTAATACGGATAATTTATCTGAGCACCCCTCGTCTCCAGCTCCATTAGACACTCCACCACCTCGCCTATCTCATACACTCCACCACGAACAGACAAGCTCGGTGCTTAGTCTTGCTGCAGATGCATGTCACATCTTCAGTGGCTGCCAAACCGCAGATATATACGTGCGTCTTGTCCCGTCCCGTCTTGTAGTATAGTACATATGTCCATGTTACAGGTCTGGGATCGTTCAACGTTCCAGGTAACGACTACATTACACGGTCATACAGGCAGTGTTCTAGCGCTTGAGATTGCTGGTGAAAAAGAATGGCTCTTTAGCTCGTCCAGTAAGTAAGCCCATGTCGATTTGAGCTGCAATGAAACCTCCCTCCTTGCAGGTGACAGTACAGTGCGAATATGGTCAACCCGCCTTCTTACCAATTTATACATCCTCACACCACACCTTGACACCTCATCGGGCGACATCTTCTCCCTTGCATTTTCCCCTGCGACGCAGACTCTCTATTTTGGCTGCCAGAACACCAGTCTTCAATGGTATGACTTTTCTAGAACAGCTTATCCTGCACCGCCACCAACATCCAGCGTGGATCCTAATCACACGGAGGCGTACCAGTCTGACGTCGACAATGGGTTGGCCATGAGTCTTGACCGCAAAAAATGGCATCGTTTTTTCGACAATACCCCGCGCATTGGGAGACCAGTGGCCTTACTCACAACCTCTACCCCCACAACAGCTTCTGGCTCATCCACTCCCTCATCCGGTCAGCCCCGTGTACTGCAGGTCTTATCTCAGAACATTATTCACTCCGCGCATTTCGGCTACATCTACTGCATGGCACTGCTCCCCAGTCTCTTAGAGGGCGTCGTGGATCGGAATTACCTCGAACGTCCGGATAAAAGTAACGAGCATGTTTTGCTGTTGACGGGAAGTGGCGATGAGAGTGTCAAGGTCAGTTTGATGTCATACTCTTCAATCTTCAAGAGCTGCCGCCGACTAGTTCCAGGTTTGGCAATGTACACCATCTGGACCTGTGCTTCGGCATACATTTGCATGCAATCAGGGTGGTGTTCTGTCGCTTGTTGCCCGTGACAGCACCGTGTATGCTGGTTGTCAGGATGGATGTGTTGCTGTCTGGGACCTTGAAACTGGGAGTCTTGTCAGGTTAATTTTCGCACAAGAGGTACCAAATTTCTCTCTACGTCTCTGCCCATGTTTGGGCTTTCTGAGGCGACCGAGTTAACTTGTGAGATGTACAGAACTCTGATGTACTTTCGCTGTCCATGTTGGACACCGACTTGTACACATGCTCTGCAAATGGATGGGTGCAAGTATGCCTCTCAGTACGTTTCTCACCTTGAGTACTCACGTTTCCTTCGCAAGCGTTGGTCTGCTCAGTTCACCTGCACCGCCTCGTGGCATGCTCATGCTGGCATTGTCCTCTCATCAATCGTTACAAACACGACACCGTCTTCGACATTATATAGTGCCGATGATTGGTGCCTTGTCACCGGTGCAAACGATAACGATGTCAAGGTATTTTCGGCTCTTGCTGCATGTTCTGCTCCTCATGAACGAGGTAATAGCTTTGGCAAATTGATCTACCGACTGGACGCACTCTACCAGAGGCGGGTTCTATACTCCGCGAGAATACCCGAGTTTACGGTACATATATCGACCCCCTTGCTTCATCTACCCAACATTATCTGACGCGTCATTAGACCCTCTCCTGCAATATCTTTACCCATTCGTTTCTATACCGTCTGTGAGCAATTGTGAACCCAATCGGGAAGACTGTCGTCAGGCCGCGATCTGGCTTAAACGGTGCTTAAGTCAGCTAGGTGCAGACGCTACAATGGCGCGTATGGTAGAATACAGAATGAAAACTCATTGCGCTGATGTACCTGAACAACACAGATCGCCACTGAGCAGGGTGGGAATCCTCTGGTGCTCGCAACGTTCAGAGGAGTGCCGACTGATGTGCCCAAACTGCGAATATTGTTCTACGGGTGTGTAATTCTCACTTGAAATAGGTTGAGATGTTAAGTGCCTGGTGTTTCACATCTTCCCGTGCGACCCAACTTCAGTCACTACGACGTTATTCCTGCGTCCCGGCGGCTGTGGAAGACTGAGCCATTCACCTTGACAGGAAAAAATGGATACTTGTACGGGAGAGGCGTCACAGACAACAAGGGTCCCATTATTGCGGTGGCATGTGCGGCGTCGGATCTCCTACGAAAGCGTTTACTTGCTTGTGACATTGTGTTCCTGATCGAGGGAGAGGAAGAGGCTGGTAGCAGAGGTTTTGCGGATGCTGTACGGAGCCATAAGGTCCGTGTGTCGGATAGATATGTCGATTAACGATCCAGACGTTTCTTCACCCTAGGATATGATTGGAGATGTGGATTTGCTTTTCGTCAGGTATAGTGACTCTGACCAAGTGTCCAACACGGCTACGGTCCAGGCTGATGTGTCTCTGGCTGCTCTACAGCAACTCATATTGGATTGGAGAAGATATCCCATGTATCACCTATGGTTTGCGAGGAGTTGTACATGCCACCGTTGATGTTTCAAGTGCTAGTCCAGATCTTCATTCTGGTGTTGAAGGGGGTAGCGTGGCGGAGCCAATGGTGGACATGTTTGTACATGTTCGCTTCTGACTGAGTTCTTGCAGCTGATGCGTCGAATAGGGTGAAACTTCTTGCACGGCTATCTGAAGGCTCGAAAGTGCTCGTACCAGCATTCTGTACGTCTTCGACTGGTTTTGGGTGACTATGACATTTATATCATGAAGATGACCGGGTACAGCCACAAACGGCGAGCGAACAAGAGCTTTATCAGATCCTCGAAGATATAACGCATAAGCCCGCATCATCTCTCTCCTCGCGATGGCGTGAGCCTTCTCTCAGCATTCATAGTGTAGAGACCTCAGGCCCAGGCAGTATGTCCTATGTCCATTTGTCTAGTTACCAGCTAATAGCTTCAGGCGCAACGGTTATACCTGCCCGGGCGAAAGCTAAAGTATCTATACGCATCGTCCCAGAGCAGGATTTAGACACAATCGCAAAGTCGCTCGTCGACCACATCCAGGCAAGTTTCAAAGCTCTAGATTCTCCGAATGCTCTACAAGTGAGTTAGTCGCTCTTCGTCATTATATAGGCGGTGAAGAATGGTGCAGGTCACGATCGACCGTACAGCAGACTGGTGGCTGGGCGACCTTGAGGGTCAATATTTCAAGGCTCTCGAGCGAGCCGTGGAGGCAGAATGGGGCACGAAGCCACTGAGGATACGAGAGGGAGGTGTACGTGGCATAACCTTCTCGCGTATCAGGGTGCAGAGCTGACAGATTTCTCAGTCCATCCCTTCTATACCATTCCTCGAAAAGGAGTTTTCGTGCCCTACTCTCCATCTTCCTATGGGCCAGAGCTCTGTGGGTGTTGTTTCGTACTCTCTCTATGCAATCTAACGGAGCAGTGTAGGATCAAGCACACCTTCCTAACGAGCGAATCTCCCTGACCAACTTACGTAAGGGGAAGTCTGTTGTGGAACGGTTTTTTCTCTCCCTTTCCCAACTTGATCACCAAGCATCGTAGTCAATTATAATATAAGATTATTAAGCACTACCCAGAAGACTTCGCTCTTACTTTTGAGCTTGTGACACAATGGTGGGCAAATGCCGAGTATGAGTCTCATTCTCTGTAATAAATGACTTGGATGTATTTTCTCATGCATACTTTATAGTACTTTCGTGCTGAGCGAATGTGAGCTAGTGTAATTCATGAAGGCTAGGTGAATACTCGATCCATCGACACATGAAAGTGAAGAAGAAAAGAAGTGATAAGCGCGCGGTGGAAGGTGGTTGGGTGTGGGGGGGCTCCCAGAACCCCAGCTAAAATAAATAGCGGGGAAGCAGGCTGTGATGAGAGAATAATCGACCGTGGTTCCTGATCCGTGGATTCTGGTCAAATGTATCCAGCTGGCGGGTGTTTGCCCCATTTATTTGAAGAGGGTGGGCCTGCACATCTGGTCGCCCCATTGCCGAGTGCGGTGACACCTGGAAGTGGTCGTCTCGGGGGTCGAGTGGGTGTGTGTCCCAGCGGAATTCCGGCTCCAATCCTTAACACATGGCTCTCATGGCTCCAGGAAGTCCTAGGAGGCATACTCCTCGGTCTTGTTCGTGAGCACCTGGTACCTCGAGCTCCAAATGGAAGGGAGCCCCGCCGAAGCTTTCGATCCTCGCCTGCACACCAGAAATCGAGGTCATCTGTGCGCGAATGGGCACGCGAATGAGTGCGGAAGACGAAGACGTGTGAATCTATCAACGGAGCTGGGTTCCCTGAGGTTGCCAGGTAGAGGGGGTTGCTATCGTAGTCATGGAGGGGGTCGCATAGACTAGATCGAGAGTCGATAGACCCGACATTTTTGAGCGTACAGTCGCTGTCCGTGTCGGCAAGGCTGTCACTGTCAGGTGATGCGGTTGATTCCAAGTGGGATAGGTCGACCGTGGTATGAATATCGGTGAAGTGTTTATCCCCCCCCTCGTAGGGAAAGGTTGACAGCGTGAGACGTGAGGTCATAACTGAAGACTGCACTCAGCCTAGCGTATGAAGTATTGTCAGCTGTGGCTTACCGGCGGCGGGGGGAAGTGCTGTGGCTCTAGGAATGGCACGTGAGGCACCATGCGAGGACCTGATCCACTGTACAAATACGCCAACGGTTGGTTTAAGGTTAAGATTAAATAAATGGAGCATTTTGACTGCTGTGCGGGCAAGAATGTCAGCGCAGTGATACTAGGGAGAGAGTATGGCCACACTCGCATCCTGTCCTCGCAAGTATAATATCTTGTAGGGGCAACTCAGCCTGCATTAAATGACACTTAGGATTGATTGAAGTGGCTCCGTGTAGAGAAAAGCTCTAAAGGGATGCTCCATTAATATACCTGTCGGAAGAGAGTGTGGGAGTACAGGCTCTCGTGATATTAGAAGACAGGACAATCGGACGCTGCCGAAGATGAGACCAATTGGCATTCAGGGTTGCAATGTTGCAAATAATGGCGGGGGCGGTCGGTGCGCTACACCGACTCGGAACGTTTGCATGCCCAGCTATAGAACCGCAAAGAAGATTTTAGTTACAAGAGGGTAATGAGCTGTTGCTGCGGTCAAAATGAGTAGCGCAACTCAATGGAGGCTGTGCACCAGCTTTAACGATGACCCCGTAGTGAGACGAAACAGGCCAGGGCACCGCAGTTGGTATCGCGACTCCACTCAGCTGGCTATAACGAGTAAATCTCGGATTTCAACGCAGATCCGTGCGTATATCATCCTATTGCCGGATCCCTAGCGCTCCTCGGCTCACTTGGGAGCTCGCTAGAAGATGTAATTGGAGACTGAGTTACACATAACAGTACAAGATGTCAGCTGAGGGCCCGAGGCAGTCACTGTGGCTGGGAATGCAAATGCAACCAGCCACTAATTCGAGGAACTACTGATACCGCCGGGAATTCCAGGAGAACCTGATGACTTCCAAGCTCCCAGTATGAGTTCTGCGATATCCTCGACTCCTTTCCCTTCCTTCACACTCGTGAATACAGTTGGTCCATTACCACGCATTTTTCTTGAATCACGATCCATAACCTCAAGTGAGGCATTGACGTGGGGGGCCAGATCAATCTGGCACATCGAAAAAGTGAGGTGAGTGTGCAAACAAAAGAAGGCCGCAGAAGCCATGCATACTTTGTTTATCACCAATAAATCTGATTGGGAGATGCCAGGGCCGCCTTTTCGAGGTATCTTGTCCCCACCCTAGGAGAAAGCTGTTCATCTCACTTGAGGTGGAAGCGGGAAATTTACCGAAACGTCGATCACATAGATAATATAATCCGCAAGTTCTCGAGAATAGTTTGCCGCCAGATTGTCCCCACCGCTTTCAACAAAGAGCATCTGGCAACCAAACGTTGCCTGAAGTGTTTCTAGCGCCCCCAAATTGGCTGAAATATCCTCGCGAATAGCGGCATGCGGACATCCCCCTGTTTCAATGGCGTTAATTCGTTCGGCGGGCAATGCCTGATTCTTGATCAAAAACTCGGCATCTTCCCGTCTGCTGTGATGTCAACGAATAGCTCGGAGCGTGTACGCAGAAAAGCGTACGTGAAGATGTCATTAGTTGTAACGGCTGTGGGACGAAGACGTGATACCTATGGGCATTCCTTGATTATGCAGTTACTCACCAATGTTATATTCGCCACGAAATCTTCGACATAGAGCAAGAGTCAAGGCAGTTTTCCCGGAACCAACAGGCCTACCAAATAGTATCTGTAGCCGTACCTTTGACGCTGAGTGGAATAAAGCCTTACCCGCCAATGCCGACAGTGAAGCCGCGCTCCACCCAGTTACGAGACGAATAGTCGGGTAGGTCACGTTCAGCAAACTTGCCTAACACATAATCCAATTTTTCGGTTTTACCGCTGTCTCGTGGTGGACTCACCAGCGTGCTCCAGGTGCTCATGAGTGTGGCCGTGTTCATTGTGCTCATGAGAGTCCGAGATATCGCCTGAGTGATCGTGTAAAACACCGGAGTCTACATTGCTGGACAGTTGGTTTTGGAACTTGACGACGTTTGGTTTGGCCATTGAGGAAGCTGACGCTGACATAATAGATATGAGTAGCGGAGCGTTTCTTACACCCGGCGAATTCCGGGAAACCCCGGCCGCATATTAATATTGGTGGGTGGTTACCAGCTGACCCGTCCGGCGACTATCGCCATATTAGGTAGTTCGACATTAGTTTTTTACGCTATGGCTCCACATCATCGCTGCATTAGAGGGCGCGGTGGGAACCGTGGTGTTGGGGATCACGCATGCTGCATACCATGGCAAGCCCTAAGGCGGCTTTCCACACCCGTCAACTGCACATTGCGCTCACAGCTGAGGAATAGGATTCGGATACGCCATCGAGAGCGGTGAAAAAAGTTGAGTTGTCATGGTCGGAACTGCTGCACAGTTTTATGCAAACCTTCCCCACAAGCTCATGGTGAATGAGTGCGCTGCCGTTTTGGAACAGAACAGTGTGAATCAGTTACATATACCCAGTCATCGGCGAACTCGCCTTACATATGGCACAGGCGTTGTCGCTCGACGAGGAACCCCAGCAAGTTACCGTGTCATGTTACCATTTATCTTCAGTCGCCATGAAGCACAGTCTGTCATATATTTCGCCCTGGTGTACTATGCGTTTGCTCTGGGCCGATATGGTGACTCGTTATCTCACGTTTAATTAGTGAAATTCAATGACCTTGTATCTTCTGCAAACACTTCCAATTCTCCAACGCACTGTCTGTCCCAACCTCGCACAACTCGAGAACAACGACCGGTTCGGCCACGGGAAGCTTTTCACCATCAATAACGCCTTGTTGTCTATCCTGGTTAGTCTGTCGTCCTCAAAGACCATGCAGGCATGGCGTATGAATCGTTGTCGCATCCGTCCATAGCTGACATCGTACGAAGGTGCTTTACCCCTTCTCAGGCTTGACCAAACCAACATACCCAAGTCACTTCTTTCCTTGCCTGGTAAGGCTAGTTTCGAGTCATTCACTCGATACCGGGAACTCTGGCGCTAGGTGGAGCGCCTTCTTTGGCGGTACTTTCAGCAAAGACACGGCCACTGTCGCATACTCACACCATATTGAAAATTTACAACGCTCACTAGCCCACCACATATCGACCAACGCATCGCTCAATGATTGCCCAACTCCGTTTACGTGTTCTATTGCGTACCTACACGGCTGCATCCAAGGCTGCATGGCTCAATGAAATGAGGTCTATCGTGACCGATTATCGCATCCTACTAATAGCAACAACAACGTTCCTAGCTCCTGCTAACGTCCGTCCGCTGTGAGTGCCATGCTGGACACCGCATCACACGATCAGCAATTTTCTCTTTACCATGACCTTGACCCGATCACTACGCTCTGACAACTTTCATTGGCTCATTTATCGCTTAGACTCGCATACGCACTCAGCTCGTAATTATGTTCGACTGTGGCAACTTTTGGCCATGCGCCTTCGGCTTCACTGTGGCTGCATACCTCTGCAGTGTATTTCTGTCCTGTTTCCGTCCAAGTTCACATACGCACACCCCGAGATCTCGCTAAACAATGTGTATTTGGGTACCGGCGCTTCCTGCAGTGCTTCGAAACAACAAAGTGACTCATAATCTCGTTTATGATCCTACTTTGAAGCTTGAATAGTCTCTGATACGATGACCAAAGATCCTTGGTCGACGCAGCTTTATCATGCCAACGTGCCGTTTGTGTATTCTTCTCAATATACTTCCACTGTTCTAGAACTCCTGGATGCGAAACTGGGCGACAAAATCTGGGACTTTGGTTGTGGAAGCGGAGAGGTTACACGGAAGCTCCAGGACCTAGTTGGGCAAAACGGCCTTGTAGTTGGTGTCGATTCTAGTGAAAATATGGTATGCAGCATGGAAGTGCTAAAGTGACGAATGGACGAGGTGTTTATTTTGCCTTCTATAGGTTGAGCACGCTCGTATGAGTGGCATAAAACATGCAATTATCGCGGATATCCAAGAGTTACATGCAGATGAGCTTGTTGAGACGTATGGAAAATGCGATGCAATATTCAGCAATGCTGTGCTTCATTGGTGCAAGAGGGATCCAGGCGGTGTCCTGGAAAGTGCAAAAAAGGTTCTGAAGCCTGGTGGACGTTTTGTTGTTGAATTTGGTGGATGGACAAACTGCATAGGTGTTTAATTTATCCATTTGTCGCTACGCACCTAATCGGGTGTGCCATCTGCCAGGCATACGTTCCGCCTTGCATGAAGTCCTTCGTAGGCATTCCATGGACCCCGTCCCTCGGGATCCCTGGTACTTTCCGTCTGCTGAGGATTATCAAGAGGAAGGTTGTTTTCGATCCAGTGGGAATTGCCTGGAATGACGATCATGACTTGTTGACAGCTTCTCGAAAAGCATGGGTTCCGAGTCCATCACATCTCACTCAACCCTCGTCTCACTCCTCTCGAGGGAAATGTCAAAGATTGGATGAATATGTTCTGCAGGTGGAATTTTCTGGAGGGTCTAGAGGATGAGGAAGCAAATCTCATCATGGAGGAAGTCAACGATCTTTGTGCAGTAGACTGCTGCGACTCAAGAGGTCGATGGTCCATGATGTACACAAGATTGAGAGTGGTCGCTTTATACGAATGAGCAATATAAGTAACTTACATGTACTTGGTACTTTCTTTGCGTATGTTCATTGGAGGGAAATCATGACTTCAATTGTTAGGTTGATGGCATGTGGGTGTCTGTGTGCCGTGCTCCGTGAGTATCTTGTGATTGTTTTGATACTCTTGGTACTAGTAATCTATCCTTGCATGCGACCATCACCAGTAAGCCTGCTCCGCATCCTCGTACCCGTAAAGCGGTCAGTTTGAAGTTCCAAAGTCAGATCCCAAGGTTTAACTTCCTACAGGTGTGTTGACTATGCCGTGAAGATCCGTGTCAATTCCTCTGGGACAGGTATAGACACAAATGTTAAGCATTCCATGGTGAGCATTACACCTTGCCAGCTAGCTCTCTGTTTAACATACTTTTCAGAATCCTTTCGATGAGATTGGTATGCTGGTCTGTCTTATTATATAATGATATCCCAATTGCTGCTCTTTTAGCTGTTGAGGAGGCCGTCCGGTTGCGTGAACGAATGAAACAATCCATATCCAATATCACCGCCGTATCCATCGGTCCTTCCAAGACACTTGAGACATTACGCACGGCGCTTGCTATGGGCGTTGATTCCGCAATTCATGTCGAAATACCGGAGTCACTTTCTCCAGAACCATTGGGAATTGCCAAGGCACTAAAAGCTATCATAGAACGCGAGACGGGCAAGGAGCAGGTGGACTTGGTCATCATGGGAAAGCAAGCCATCGATGACGATGCTGGACAGACTGGGCAAATGCTCGCTGGTCTGCTGAACTGGGCGCAAGCTACATATGCGAGCAAGGTAGTCATCTCTGACGACGAAAGAGAAGTGAACGTTACCCGGGAAGTGGATGGTGGCGCAGAGGAGCTTCAATGCCGCTTGCCAGCCATTGTTACGACTGATTTGAGGTATGTGTTTTGTCGTTTTCTATGAAACTGGATGTCTGAAATTGTGAAACTCTTACCATTAATAGATTAAACGGCATGTCTATGCCTGTTTGATTGTCTTAGCCAAGCAGCTGAAATCATAATGACAGAGCCTCGATATGCCTCGTTGCCTAATATCATGAAAGCCAAGAAGAAGCCACTCGAAAAAATTACCCCACAGGACCTCGGTATAGATTTGACCCCACGGTTGGAAGTATTGCAATTCCAGGAACCACCAAAACGTGTTGGTGGGGGTAAGGTTAGTAGTCGGCAAATCTAATACGCTGCTATTGATGCAGATGCTCCTTTCATAGGTCGCAAATGTAGACGAGCTCATCACAAAGTTAAACGAAGCTGGGATTAAGGCTCTATCAGCTAGTTAATTATGAGTCACGTTATGTAACTTCACAATCGACGTTTGTAGCAAGATTCAAGATTCCTAGGTTTGTCTAACTCGCAAGATTATATATATCGTTCCGTACACGAAAAAATAGTAGACCATCAGTACAGATACGACAGGATTTTTGTACAAAGACTTGGTGCCCTAGTCGTGAGGTAGGAAAACAAAAGTTTTGTAGATGTGGGCATGGAGATGTGCAACGATAGCAGAGAAAAAGATGCTGCAAAGGAGTGGAGAGACTAGTGGTCGGATGCAGGGATAGCAGTGGTGAAAGAAAACATGACAGGAAAATGTTGTGGTGCATCCCTTCTACCTCAAGGCGGGGCCTCGAATGGCACACCTGCCATAGGTGACGGCGACGTGGGTAGGTCATCGCCTGTTTGAACACCCTTCGAACGACATGCTGGGCAGTTATTCCTCCCCTGTTCGAGCCATCTGTTTTGTTTTACATTGATAAGCATCGGTAATTGGTTATTGATAGTAAATAAAAACCATACCTGTCAACGCATAACTTGTGGAAGACATGTCGACATGTCAGTAACCGGAGATCGTTTTCCGGTTCATAGTCATCGAGACAGATCAAACACTAATATAACAAACGGTTAGTATACGGTCAATGTCGTTAGAGAATGAGCCTACCCGCTCAATAGTATTGGACGCGACTTTTCCTGATTTTTCATATTCAGGAAGATTGGATGGCTTGATAATCTCAAGGCCTGAATTCTCGATATCCTCTTTACTCGCAACCGGAGGCTTGACTTGGCCAAGAAGATCTGCAAGTTCCCTGGACAGAGTCCGTTAATATTTGTGTGAGAGAACCGTGCCTGTGTAAGCTCTTACCAAAGTGCCTCAAAGGAGTTCATGTCATCAGCTCCGGTAACTATACTGTGGTTTGGCGGGTAATACCCTGGTAATACCGCGTGGACGTGATACATCAGTGGCACATGGGTCAGGCTATCATGCAACTTACCGCCAATAACGAAAATCAGGTATGTCCTACCGCTCTGGCGTCCTATCCTTCGCGTCTCACTACCTATGTTCTCGGCTACATTCACATTAGGCGGGTGCGTGTCGCTATCAGAAGGAAAGTCAGCGTCGGTCCGCCTACCCATGCGGTTGAAAGCTCGTGAGGCTGCTCGCATGGGCCATGCGCGATCACGAGCGGGACCATCCCTGGGCATATCGGTGCTAGGAGATGGCTCATTGGAGCGGTTCCCAATGGGAGAAGGAGGATCATGATGATGTGCCTCAACTCGGCTCACAGGAACGGATTGCAGACCGACGACTATAACAGGAACGACATTCTGAGTTCCCTCAGACCCTGGAGGGGGAAGGCTGCCCTCGGTCAAAGGCGGTTGACGCTCAGATCGAGAAGTCCTCGATGAGCGCCGTGATGATGCAGATGGACGCGGTGCTGAAGGTACACCTGCTGCTGAAGCTGTATCAGTACTGGTCGTAGAGGGATGCGGCCCCAGCTGCATAGGTGGGAACCTGTACAACCGCCACCAATTAATGCCAGCTCCAGGTTGCCCTGTTATGCCCTGCGCTTGAGGGGGGGTACGTGATCCTTCAGCAAACTGTGAGTCGTTATCACCAGGCAGGTGAGGGAGGTCAAGATTGGCCGTACGCGGGGTATTCGGAACAGTAGGGATAAGGTCTGGGGTCTGTGGAAGGATTTCCGAACTTCGGCTTGGCAATGGGATCTCTGGATTAGAACAATCTTCAGAGGCAGGGGCAGGAATAGAATCAGGCAGTATGGGAGTCACAGTATCGACTGGTGGACTTTGGGTGGACGCGAGGTCGGAAGACGACGCGACGCTTCGAGCTTGTGCTCTCGCTCTGCGCGCAGCATAGTCCTCAGTCAAGGCTGTGCGCAAGTCGACTTGCAAATTATGCAAGAAGCGCTCGAAGCTGCCTTCAGGTCCTGGGTCCGCTCCTGTGCCTGCTGGTTCAGTAGTAGGCTCATTAGAAGGTTCCGAGATCGTTTCGGGTAATGGCCGTGATGATTCGGGTAAATTGAGGTCGCTCGGTGGTGCCTCATTCGCTCCATCATCCTGCTGCTCTGGGGTCGAACCCTCTGCATCCAGACCTAGACCCATATTGAATACTCTTGCCATTTCCCTCAGCATTTGTTCTCGAGGGTCCTCCCTCGGTTCTCCAGGGATATCATTTGCCGTTCCTCCCCGCCTCCCACGCGTCCGAGAGAATCGATCTCTGAGACTCTCCCAGGCAGCACGCATGCGGGTATTTGCTACTGCTTCAGGCCCGCTCTCAGCACCAACCGTGGATGTCTGTGATGTCGATGGATGATTAGAACGTGATAAGGGTGGCGCGGGGTTCGTTGTCTGGCCACTCTGCGTTGGCGGGGTCGGATTTCTTCCACTGGCCGGCGGACCAGCGAGACCTGACGAAAACAACGGTTCGGTGGTCCCTGTGACCAATGAAGCTGCCGTAGCGGCCGTGGCAACACTGAAGTCAACAGTAAGCATCGACGTTAGGTACGGGGTAATTACATACCTTAAAAGTGTGCCCAATATCTCAATGCTGCTTGCAGATAATTCTGCCTCCCCTTCTTCATCTGAGTTGCCGTCGCGTTCACGGGCCTCCGCTGCACCTCGCTCAATATGGCTGGCGTTGGCAGAAGCTTCCGTGTTCCCACCTCCATTCCCGATGTCTAGATCGCCCTGTGATGCAACTGAATCCTCAGAGGCCTGACGTTCACCCTGCTCTGTGGGTGACGTATCATCGACAGCACCTGAGGGCGATGAACTCGTCGATAGTGCAGCCCATCCTGTTTCGGAATCAGACACCCCTCCCGCCACAGCAAGGCCGAGTCCCAAAGGACGCTCGGGAGCAATTTCACTGTTAACAATGCTGCCCGAACTTGCATCTCCAACATCATGTCGCCGGATGCCAGGCCCCGCAGTCCGAAGAGAATTCGGTGTATGGGGTCTGGACCGATGGCGAAGGCCGCTCGCGAGTGATGAGAATCGACCCCGGCGAGGTGTTGAAGGCGGTTGCGGTGTTGAAGCGCCACTACCAGATCGTGAGGATTCCAGGGTTGGGGTTCGTAGTGTAGGCGTCAAAGAGCCTGAGCGGGAAGGTGTCGTGGAAGATATTGTTGCCGGTCTAGAAGTAGAAGGTGTGCGGGTGTGCGAATGTCGTACGTCTGTGGTGTGGACCACGCCCTGTACGACAACGAGGGTGCCGGTCCCCGTTGGAGGAAGCGTCGGACCTCGTGGCGAAGAAGAGGACTGCCCGACACCGTTACCAGGTACCGGAGGCTCAGGGGCTGTGTTTGCTACAGGCGATCCCAGCGCGCCAGCCGCTTGGGATGTCCTATATGAATTAGACTCGTGATAATGTCTAGGACGTGCACTGGGATACGTTGAGGAGGATCCAAGGCTGTACGGACGAGAGCTCGATGCGATGGGACCATCATTTAACACAGGCTCTGTGCTCTCTGTCCTCGGTCGGCCACTCATCCACGAACCAAGGGTTTCCACGAGTGCACTGTGGGAACCATTATCAGGCGCATCGCTCCCTTGTGATCCAGATGTAGGATGCATTCCAGAGCTAGGAATAGGCGTAGGAGGTCTTTCAACCTGACTCCGGCTACTCCCAGCGTCTGTCTCCATTTTGGAGTCCACAGCCATCTCAGACTGTTCGTTCCTCGTGGACAAACTGTCCTGAAAATCACGCAATTCCTGGAGCATGACCGACGACGACGACGACGCATTTCCCGTATTCTCGGGGAAAGACGGTCCAGACACTCTATCACTGTCGATCGCTTGCAAGTCATTAGATCCATTGTCAGGAACAGTCTCTGCGACATCCCGTTCGCGCTCCTTACCCTTATCGCAAGGTGTTGAGTCAGCGATGGGCTGCTGAAGAGCATCTTGAGATTGCAAATCGGGGGCGGGCGAGCTGGAAGTTGCCAAAGTACTAGTGGGTCTACTCTTGAGGCCGCTGAAGGCGCGCCATCGACGACGCGGGGGAGATGCAGAACCGTGCGCCTGTGGATCTACAACCAAAAGTTGCTCAGAATTGGGTTCCACCGGTGAGGTAATTATTGGAATCGGACCTAGGCTTTCGTCACCCGGTCCAGCGATACTACGTGGCCGCTTTCGTAGGGACGGGAACCTCATAAAAGATCGTCGCCGTTGGATGATATGACTCGGCGAGTAGCCATCCTGGTTTTCTGTCGGCGGTTGATTGACCTCGGATGTGTCATTAACGTCCTGTTGGACTATGTTAGGAACACTACTTGGAGTTCGATTCGATTCTTCTGGAAGAGAGCGTGTATTTCCACGCGTGGACGACGCTGAAGGATTATTACCCATGTGTGATGGTGGTGAGAGATAGAAGAGCCTCTAAGGCGCCTTGGCAAGTTGGCACTGATTTTGAATTACGAGCGCACGTATCCAGAGGTTGTTGTTTGAAACGTGAAGGTGTGTGTGCGAAAGGGTACAATAATTGTATGTACTAGGGTACTCGGATGGCGTGGGCGTAGTGAGGTATGACAGACTTGCGTAAGGGATGGCGAGCTTACTAAGCCAGAAATACTTTTTTTGGTAAATACTGTAGGAGATTCTATCTACATCGTCAGGGCAGCTTTTGCCAGCTGCAACGCGCCATCCCTCGTTTTATTCCCTGTAATGCAAGCCGTTGAAGTATTCCGACTATGGAAACGAGCAACTCACCGCCAATGAAACCGGAAGCATGAACAAAGATACCACCAGAAATTCCGCTCTTCTCTGAGAGTTCATCGTCTCTTAGCCCGCGCCACCTGGGTTCATAATGTGAGAGTACATCAATGGCGCCCAGGAGGTACACACGCTTCTGGGAGTGCCTTTCTACTTTCAAAGCTTTCAGGCTTTGCTGGGACAGCTTGTACTCTCCAAGTATTGGCCGTTTCATCTGGATATAGTATATATACTGGCTTCTCTTCTTCCGCAAGGAGGTGCTCCTCTTCGAGATCAAACAAGTGCGCCTGCCGATGTCCATATCAGCTCCAGCTCAACATACTGGATGTGGAAACTCACCTTCCAAGGAGCGAACTGGTCAAAAAGCACGATTTTGCCGCTGGGATCAACCTGTTTTCTTGCATTCAGAGCCGCGACTATCATATCACGCGCAGGCAACCAAGATTTGCCATAGTGATCTAGTCGGTTCAGAAACTCTTCTCCAGCTAAGTTGGACGCCTGCACAAATCGCTCCTGTGAACAAAGTCAGGGATATCGACCCTTACCTGGCACGTCGAACATTTTGTGATACTCACGTCCATACTTTTCGCATCTACGCTCTCATTCCACTCTGGATTAAGCCACCCGACTCGACTCGACAAGTCTGTCCGATTGTTGTATCGTGGCTCAATATTAAGGGAAGTGTCATATTGTGATATGCCATTATCAATGGCATCGATAGGCTCGACGAATGTCTGCATGAGGACAATGGGTCAGAAGTAAGAGGACAATGGACGAAAAACTGAGTACGCCATATAACTTGAGATACAAGGTCTCAACGTTTTGATGTGAGACGGGAAGGCCAAGCCTCTGAGCAATTATTTCTTTCCCAAAGTGTCTGTGAGACAATCAGGTAGGTAACTCGACCCTTCCTAGACGGAGACGCGCTATTACTTACTTGTATACTAGCCCCGCGCTGCTTAGTTTTATATTAATATATTTGCCTTGTCCAAAGACTTCTTCGAAGCCACGCTGGTGGTGATCGAACCGTTGTGCGGCAACATCATACACCCCACCGACGTCCACGACAATGTCGCACCGAGCAAGTTGGGGGGGTTCACGTGTACGGATGAGATCTAAAAACGATATAAGGGGCGGCTAACATTGATACATGGACGCGTCAAGGCGTGGCATGCTCACCAGCATCCTTGTACGCTTCCGTGAGGCGCAAGAGAAAGACCGCAAGCGCCTCATCGCAATGGAAAGTGCCATTGTGGGTGCCTATTAGCTAAATAATTGTCAAGACCGCGGCTGCCCAAGAATTCCACGCCAGAAGTGCACCTTGTCCGATTCCCGAGTTTTCACTCGCTTTGGCGCGGGTTCATCGAGCGCCCCTGCGATGGACGACATGGCACAAGAAGATAGGATCTTTCGGGTGTCAATGTGGCGTGCAGCTAATATTGGTAACGTTGTCAGATGACGACAGGTCTTGCGCGGATAAACGAAGTGATGACTGTGGCAACCGCGTAGCATTCCTAAATTTGCTTCCGCGACGGTCGAACAAAGCGCCGGCGTCCGACCTGCTCAGAATGAACCTGACTATTTGAGTGATCGTATTAGGCATATACTGTAACCACACGCAGGACATTTGAATCCGCTCGGAGCCTCTGGCTGCCATGATTTTTTTCATAGCTAGCTTTCTACCTGTCATATTTGATACTATTTCTTCTATGATCGTCTCAGTTTCAGTCTCGATGGAAATACGACTCAGTAGTACGTCAGATCCCGAATTGTGCACGCAGATGGTAAGCTGACTGAAACCGGAGGGTCAGTCTGAATCGATGACCGTTCTGGTAACGCTGATGACGGAGGAACTGAGCATCGGTATTTACCCTGTCGTGGCCGACTAGCTCGATCCGACGTTGCATGTTTAATTGCCAAGGCTGTACGGCATATCATCAGCCTAGTAGGATTTCCTAGTGTCGCACCGGGGTCAACCGTGGCACCGTAGTCTGGGAGCCGCGCAGGCCAAACCGGATAGCTCCCCATGGACGGCATAGGCAGCGGCCACGGCCCATAGACTACAGGGGAGGCGGCCACCGCGATCGTGCCCAATGCGCCATGAGGCACCTGGTAGCTCGGAGCGCCCGTGAGAGCTTTGGGCCGCAAATACACGGACCTGAAGAGTAAATAGGCTCGGCTTCCGGGCATTTCGGTTTTCTACTGATGCAATGACGACCGTCCCGGCATCCCCTGGAACCACTAGCGAGTCTACGAGTCCCCGTCTACCACCTGCTTCGAGCCACGGGGCGATGGGTTTGAACAACCCGCAGGTATTTGCAGAGAACTATATGACATGTAATATATATAAATCTCTGCTACGCAAACATACAATAATTAAGACTTTTCACACGGAGAATCAACGTCGGGGACTGGCGCTAAAGCGCCGCTACCGATTTGGTAATGGTGGATTTCCAGTGTGGTCAGACAACCCAGGAACTTGGCTCCCCGGGTTGCTCGGTCGCACAGTCGACATGGACTACACTGCTTTCCTTCCTCGACCCACCACCACTCCCCGCTATGGTAACCGATCTCTACACCCTCCTCTCATATACCATCTACCCCTTTCTCGCTCTTTTGTCCTCATCCTCACTTATGCCGTCTCGGGTCTTGCCAAGCTCATTGTCACTCAGTACTTCTCCCATCTCGGAGAACTTAATTGTCCACCAGTTCCCAGCTATTTCTGGGGACATCTTCAGCTCCTTCATGATGCTGAGAACACCAACCTCTACATGAAATGGATGGAACAGCTGGGTCCTATATTTACTTACAGAGGTTTCATTGGGGTATGTGTATAGCTCTGATGCGCTTTGGGATGCTGTACGAGAATTCTTATTACATAGGGCCATCGTCTCGTCACTATGGACACTCGTGCAATTTCTCATATTCTCTCCCAGCCCCATGAATACCCAAAGCCAAGCTTTGTGCGTGACACGTTGTCGAGCATGGCAGGAGAACAGGGTTTATTGGTTGTTGAAGGTGAATAGGTCCATGTCTGTGTCTGCATACTCTCACACAGTGTCTGTGTTCAAGGCGAGGCTCATAAACGACAGGTACAGTTCACGACCAATGATTCTCAGTGTGCGTGACTGAGGACTTGTATCATGAAACCCAAAGCGCAAAATTCTTGTACGTCCCATCCTTAATATGCTATGTGTGCGCTATGTCAACTTCCTCATCACAGAACCCGTCCTTTACCGCGTCGCAAGTCCGAGAGCTCACACCAATCTTCTACGACAAAGCGAGCAAGGTTAGCGCCGTTCGAGCTATTTCCTCCACCGACTCCACCGAACTGACGTAATTTGTTACGACCGAATTGCCCGTGATACCCGTACCCCTGATTTCCGCCCCCTGATTTCCGCCTTTGCTCCCGCGGCGTTCTCGGGAATTGTTGTTAACCGGTTGTTCGTTCTTTTGGAACATATAGCTGCGGGATATCTGGCTCGACCATATCGATTCCGCTAGAACAGCGTCCAAGCCAAAGCGTCATAGACCTGAAACCAGCGCAAACCGTAAATTACCTCCTCCACTTCGGTCTTCAGCCTGCTGTTCGGAGCCGAGAAGACCGTCGCATAAGACGCTTCTTTCGCCTGCGACGCCGACGCTTCCTCTCACGCCCCCGCCGCGGCCAGACTCTCCGATGTTCCGCTTGCGACAAAGATTCAACACGGCTGACAGTCCTTCTGAGGGCTCTACTTTCGCACTTGCACAACCTCACCCCCCATGTGAAATTACAGAACACAACGAGCACATCGGTCAGACTCGCAAATATATTGACGAGCTACAGGCTTCCTCGACCGAAGAGCCTCCTGATTCTTTGATCGACTTGGGATCATCGTCTGCTCTCGTGGACCGAGCGCGAGTCGATGTTCTAAACTGGCTTGGACGTGCAACACTCGACGTCATCGGCCTTGCTGGGTTTGGGTACACTTTTGACGCGCTTGTGGATGACCAGAACGATCTTGCGACGGCCTTTGCCGAGGTATTTTCCGCTGCGCGGAAATTTCGGTTTGTAACGGTGCTACAAGCTTGGTTCCCAATATTACATTACTTCGTGAGTGATTCTGTGTGATTCAGTTTAGTCTCCATCCGTCGGGCTGGGGATCTCTTTATATCGTAGTGTGGACGAGTGGCTGATATTGCCGCAGCATGCCAAGCGCAACAGTATAGATCGGTCACTTCGGACGATGCACCAGATCGGTACGGAGCTCATACGCAACGCTCACGAGCGTCTAGCCCACTCAGGGGAGGCACCCACCGATTTTGACTTTCGAGAAAGGTTTGAAAAATCACGTTTAGACAGTGATGTTACAGAAAATAAAACGCCAGGAGGGAGTGAATGGCCAAGAGCAGGGCGTGAGGGAACATTGAAGGGTCGTGATTTATTAAGCTTATTGAGTACGTCCTCAGGTCACATTTCTGTGTCACATAACCCATGATGTTAACATGTATCAACTTTCGTAGTTAAGTCGAACATAGCAACCGCGGATAAAGAGCGCATGTCCCAGAACGAAATCCTTTCCCAGATCTCGACGTTCATGGCTGCAGGGCACGAGACTACCTCGTGAGCCTTCTTGTAGCATTGCCCCCGCTCATCTCAGTGTATTTTGCAGCTCCGCCCTCACCTGGACGCTGTATGCACTTTCCCAGCACCCTGCCTGTCAGTCTCGATTACGCGCAGAGATATCGATGTTGGGCACGCCAACACCCACCCCGGAGACTCTTAATGGTCTACGATACCTTGACATGGTAGTGCGCGAGAGTCTTAGGCTGTACTCCCCAGTTTCGCAAACGATGCGGGTAGCATTAAAGGACGACGTCGTTCCTGTTGCGGTGCCGTATCAAGATGCCAAGGGAAAGACTAGAGAAAACATAATGTGAGTCAAAGGGGTATGTGTCTGCAGCATTTATCGACTATTCCATCATACTCGCAGGATCAAGAAAGGAGATATCATCAGCATTCCCATTCAAGCGATGAATAAGATCAAGAACGTTTTCGGGGAGGACGCCGAGAACTTTATGTATGTAGATTTGACTGCCCTTTATTTTGATGAAGTTTGGATTTATGGAGCACGAGGTACAGACCAGAGCGGTGGGAGCGACCCCCGGACCCTAATGCCATGCCCACGTTGTATTCGAGCATACTAACATTTTTGTATGGTGGTCGCGCTTGTATTGGATACAGGTTCGCGCTGCTCGAGTGCGTGTCAGCCTTGTTTAGAACTGGTTGTCAAGGCTTCTGACATCTCACAGGATGAAAGCATTCCTGTTTGTATTATTACGAAGCATCTCGTTCGAAAACTGCCCAGATATTGTCATCGAGAAGCGGCTAAAGTGAGTTTCCACTACTTCGCTGTCATGAGAGGGGAGGTAAAAATCAACTATATATCCAGTGTGGTCACCCGTCCACTTGTCAAGTCAGAACCAGAGCGCGGGAATCAGATGCCGCTCCTCCTGTCCCGTGTTCCCCAACTAGTCTCCGCCAAGACATCACCACAACAAACTGTACCCACACCGTCATCTTTATCCGATTCAGATTAATTGCTCCTATCATACCACACCATTAATTGAAATTTTATACCATGTTGTCCATTTCGCATGCACACACGCTCACGTTATTCCTATGGGAGACGGGTGTAGCGGTTTCGAGCCGACGAAAGCTCTCACTGATCAGGGTGCTATCCCTACCCCTACCGCTCCAGTCCTGTTAGTAGGAGTCACTACTTCTGAGCGCAGCCTTGCGACTAGTGGGGGTATCCGTGCGCGTGAACGGCGGCGGCTTTAGCCATCCGCCCAGAGGCCGCTATGGCACTCGTGACCCACCAGCGGGAAGTGTACGGGTTGGGTGGTACGCCAGTCAGAGGACGGAGGCTTCCTCCCAAGCTGACTAACAGGCCGGTAGTTTCCAGTCCGGCGACAGGTATCCTGTCCTGTCCATGCAGCAAGACGATGGAACCTCTGCAGAAATAAGCGCTGATGTGGCACCGTGACGGAGTAAATAAGTTCGTGACGGTGTACCATTAAGTTTTTCGCGATCCCTAATATTTCACGGTTCGAATTTGTTCTCAGTATGGACTCGCTGGTGGCATACGGAAGTTCGGATGAAGACGAACAGCCAGACAAAGAGTCCCCGTCTCCCACTGTAGACACGAACTTCAGCCACCCCCAGCCCAAAAGGTCTGTCCAGCTTTCCAGCTTTGCTTTACCACCATGGCCAACTAGTGGCGATCCTTAACCCATATCAATGTAAACCTCTGACCTACAGAAGCCTGCCCTCGCTTCCACCTACCTTGACGCCCCCTGTCCCGGAATCTTTGCCGTCGAAACACCAGGGCCGTATTCGAACGCACCCGCATGTCGAAGGCCAGTTTGCATCATATGTCTATGTGCCCGTTCCGCTGGAACATGACGCTGCTAGAAGGATCGGCAAGGTGGTAAGCCATGCGATAAAACACGCAAAAGGCCTGGTTCCCAGTATAAACGCTATCATCGAGGAGCGGGCAACATGGAACAGTGAGGGAAACGAACGAGAGTTACATGTTAGTTTGTCTCGCCCAGTTTACCTCCGGCATCACCAGCGGGAAGATTTCAAGAAAGCTGTCCGAAGCATAGCTTCCTCAAATGCCCCGTGAGCAAATCTCTATTATACACACGGGGCACAAAAACTTCCTCATTTCCCTATTTCAAGGTTCCCGGCATCCTTTGCCACGTTTGCAACATTCGCCAACGATGAAAAGACACGTGCATTCCTGGCCTTAGAGGTTGGCGCAGGCCACTCAGAAGTTTGTACTTGGCCCTGCTGATCTAGATCAAAGCCGCTTATCTAGTCGTTCATGTAGTTTTGTAAACTCGCTGAAGATCTAACTCCCACCTTGCGCTCCCTATACCAAAGTGAATATTATGCACAACCCCGCTTTCATGCGTCGTTTGCGTGGGCATTATTGGATGCATCCCCTAAATTGCAATCAGCCTCCTGTCCAGAAGTGCTGTCGGATGCAGATGCCACGATTTCCACAGAATCAGGACTATTCCCCCACCCCTCCCATACTATCCGAGAATTTCCACCATCATTGCTGGGGAGTCTCACAGATGAACTCGGCGAACAGCTACGGCATCGCGGAGAGTTTGGCGTATCAGAGATCAAAGTACGCATTGGAAAGACTGTTGTGGCATATCCGCTATGCGGTCAATAATTTTAAGTTGTATCATAGTGATATACATTTCATTTTTGTTTTATGTAAGGATATGCCTCCCAAGTCGTCCAGTGTTGAAAGTGATTTGGTACCAGAATGCTTCGGTTTTGTATGTTTTTTTTTTGCAGAGACTTTATCGACCCGTTACATAGAGCACGTGACGTTATGTGACGAGGCGGAAAATAAAGCGGAGATGGCCCAATACTTGATCGGAGGCACGTGACTACAGAAACATGTACGCGTCTGGCTCGTCCTCAACTCTCTAAACTCTGCCTCTCAAGATACCCATCTGTTCATCTACTTCACGCTATATTTACCGCATTCTCTCACATATTCATGCTTGCAACGTCTACAGTACTTCGCTCACCACCCAAGCCGGGTTGGCAGACAGATGAGCTCGAGGACGAATGGATAGAGCCATTCTCTTCCAACAGTGACGAAAACATATCCATAGTCAATTCTCTCTCCATTACATCTCAGGGCCGCTTTGATGATGTTGCTCCGAAGGACCCCATGCTTTCCCCAGCACCGCCCTCACCCACAACTCCCGGCACCTTTTTGATCCGCGAGGACCAGCTCGCAGCACCTATCCTCCCCAAACCACTACTCAAAGGTAAAAGCAAAGGCCTCCTCAAGGATTTTTTTAGCCCTCTTGCGTTGGAGACTATGTTTGAACCGCCATCCCCGATGCAGAATGAGATGCGACCTGCGCCTTCGCCTCCTTTGCCACTGGATAATACAGTTCCTGTCGACAATGAGCTACAAGAACAAGAAGTTGAACTAGCAACTGTCGACGGCTCAGTGGATGAAGGGCTAGGAGTTTGCAATATGGAGGAGGAGACTCGTTCCGTTTCAGCTACCGGTCGCGGGAATAATGAGGGCGGGGACCAGGAACCGTTCAAGGGTGAAGATGTTATTCTGGCGTCGGACATCCCAAACCTCGTCTCCTTTGATGGCCGGAAACCCAGCACATCGTACAAATTCACATTCTCTGCGGCTTGCCCAAGGGCAGCCAACCGCATGCCGAATTCCTCGCCGCTACCAGTCAAAGATAAATTTCAGGCACCCCCGACCGACCCACGGCTGCGCCTTTTTCAGTTTCAATATGATACCTTCACCCGCGATCATCTCTCCGCCATGGTCGATTCCATCGCCGTCCACACACCATCGGATTCCAGCAAACCTGACTCGCCAGATAACGTGTTATCCGGCGGTCACGCGCACAGGCGACCTCCATCCGCTCAAGAGGCACCAAATACACACTTACGAGCCACGAAGCGTCTTAAACTCACTCCCCCGGAGGATAATGACAATGCGTTTGGATCCAAGACACGCAAAGACTACGTTGGGGAGTCAAAGAGTCTCATGAAGATGATTAAGCAACCGCGTACGCCCTCTATGACGACCACCGTATCTGCTAAGGAAAATATTAAACCTACCAACACGGAGAACTATGGCACCGTAGAAGATCGACCTCGGAGAGTTCCCTTTGGCGACCGTAAGTGCTCGTTTTTGGACTTTCCACCCTGATTCGTAGGTTTGTGTCTGTAGTTCGCAGTATGTGGTCTAGCGAGACATCCTCGGAGGCTTCCGGTTCACAACATGATTCAAAACAATGCCCCAATCCATCCACCGCTCATGCGTCAACATCCCTTCATCCCGTGTATCCCACGTCAACGGTGGCTCCATCCATACCCTCCTCATTGTTCTCATCCACGTCAAACTCCAACTCAAAGCCATCTAGCACCGCGTCTGCACTAGGATACCGCCGCCAGGCGGCCGATCTCATGGCCCAAATTCGGAAAGATATGACTACAGGTAAACGACTTGTCTCACTCGAAACGGTAAAGGATAAGACTATGGACGAGGTCGACGACAAGGAGTGTAGCACCCCGCTCCAGGTTTGCGTTACGCCCGCAAGTCCTAGTAGTGCCCAAGTGGTGCCACCAGAGAAATCCGCAGCGCAGTCCTCGAATTCTCAGCCCCCTGCACCCCCACTTTCCCAGCCCTCAGTTGACACTGAAAGACAGAAGCTGCACCTTACTCGCACCGTTCGCAAGCCGAGTCCTCGCAAGCTGTTGCGGAGGTTAAGTGCCGCCGATGAGGTTGACCGTGAGCTCGCCATGAATCAATCGAACTCTGATCCGTACTTTCCCGTCTCTCCGACAACTGGGAACCCGCACACACAACCTGCAGAGCAACAGCCCATCGATGCTAAATACTTTCCGGAGTCCTCCCTATCACCCACGTCTTCCTCTCAACAAGCTTCGTCACGTCCGCAGACTCACCCTCAGTCTCAGTCTACTCAGGCGCTTCATGCGGCGTTGCACGTTCCAATGCCCACTCAGACCAATTCCCTAATCCCTCAGCCAACCACTGAGCCGGGTCGTGTGGTTTCTGGTGGCACGGCTAGTAGCGTTGAGACAGCCGACTCAGTGCTGACACGCGGCACAACTGCGACTAGCACCACGTCTGTGATCACCGGACGGACCGCAAGCACGGCATCTGTCGTTTCTGCGCCGTCATTCGTGAAGCATGCTGGCCCGATACAGATGACTCGAATTGGGCCAGAAGACGTTCCCAGTTTGCCCGAGATGGTCGGCGGAATGCGGTTTGATCGCCAGTTGATGCGTTGGGTCAAGGTTGGCCCAACTAAAGAGCCTGGGGTACTTAGGGAAAGCAAGGGTTCGGTTGGCCCGAGCGAGGAGAGCGAGGATCCGTTTCGGAGCTTCGAGAGTCTCGAGAGCGGCCAAGTGGGGGATCTCGCAGATGCTCAGCCTCCAGCGGTCACGGATGATGCACAGGCAGGCGTTGACGATGCCAACGATGACCATGAATCCCGAGATGACATACTCGCAGCGGCTGTCACGGCAATGTCGCTCCACGATGATGATACTGATGATTCTTTGGAGTTTGACTACGACTCCGCGGGGGCTCTTGTGGAAGTCATGACCGGTATTGACTCCTATGACGAGACCACAGATTCAGAAAGTGACCAAGCTCGTCCAGGAGAGGGCCTGGCAGAAGAGGGCAATGCCGAGGATGACACCGCTACCATTCCACCTCGGAATACAGTGGTAACCATTTCCCCGAACCCAGTCACGCTGCCCGAGCCTTGCAGTACCCCCATTCCTGCACACCGTACGGGTCTTGCCGCTCCCCCTCGGTCTGCTCTCAAGAACAGGAACGATTCGTTGCATCGCCGAGCACCAGGCTCTGCCATTCGGACACCGAGCCGCCTGTTCAGCTCAGCCCACCGCCGGTCTGTGAGCTTTTCTGATGGACGCAAGGACGGCAAGATCAAGGGTCTCGGTCGAGACACAGGAGACGAGATGAGCGTCCTGGGGCCCAGTTCTGATCTGTCCAGTCCAAGCGCGAGGGGCAAACGGATCGCAGCCATGTTGGAGAACCTAGCTGAGCCCAGCGGCGAGGATCCGACGCCCTCCAGAGCTAGCGTTAGCTTACGTCCATCTACAGGCATGGGCCAAGCGCAGCCACATACCAACGCCTCGTCACGGCGCCCGTTTGCTCGATCTAACGGGGAAAAGGCGTTGTCGCTGGCACAGGGCAATCAGACTTTCCTCACAGAATGTTCGTTCGGCGTGGCACATGACAGGCTGGTCCAGGTGATCGAGGACGTGCATCCTTATCTGCCCCACTGGGAGAAACTAGACCGCATCAACCTCAGCAAGAAGGGTCTCGAAAGTGTGGCTAGACTCAAGGAGCTTCTGCCCAGATTAGATGCGCTCAGTCTGTGAGTGATGGCGAAGCTCTGGACAAAATTAGCCCGAGCCTCACTGATCGTGCAGGGACGGAAATGCTTTACTTTGGTTGACGGGCGTGCCCAAGATGATGCGGACATTGTCTGTGGCTTGCAATCGGTTCGTCTGATTTTTTCATGGGGTGTTCCTTGCTCATTACGATCTTAGACTCACAGCCATGACTTCGTTTAATCATCTCATGAACCTGGAGAAGCTAGACATCAGCAACAACCAGATTGAGTCTTTGCAGCGCAAGTTTGTTCCTTAAGCCTCATCGCTGCGCCCCAGATGACATGCATCACAGAACTGTCCTGTCTGAAGCGTCTGCGTGAATTGAATGCCGATGGGAACGCAATCACTAGTCTGGACGGCCTCGGCGAGCTCGATGGTCTCACGAAAGTCAGTCTCAGAAATAACCGTATCACCCAGGTCGACTGCAGCGAGCTCCACTGGTAACATGTATTTCCCTTTGAAAATGCTACTTTTTCGCTGACTGGGCTGTTCCAGGCCACGCGTGGAACTGTTGAACCTCAGCGGCAACCGGCTTGGCGGCATTGCAGGGCTGTCTTGCTTGGCCTCGCTGTCTGCATTGAACCTCGGTGCGTGGGCTGACTTGGCTTGATTCGCTTCTTCTTCCACCCTGAATCCGTGTTCCGGGGACTTGCAAAGACCACAACAGCCTCGTGTCACTAGATGCCGACGGGCCGATGCCCAGGCTACGCACGCTCCGCGTGAGCAACAACCGTCTTGCCCGCCTGGACGCGTCTCGGTTCACCCACATCCGGACACTGTACGCGGACAACAACCAACTGTGCGGCGTGGACGGCGCGCGGAAGCTGCACAAGCTGGAGAATCTGAGTTTGCGGAATCAGAACGGCACAGGACTGTGAGTGGCCGGACTGATGATCATGGCGTCCAGATTTGGGCGGAGCTTCCGAAAGGTTGACGGATTGTGTCCCAACAGGACCCTGTCCACAACAGACATCCGTGACGTAAAACGTCTGTACTTATCAGGTACGGCCCCCCGTATCGGGCCTGAAGCGCCCTTTTTTGATCCCGCGATGGTTCTATTATAGGCAACCCGCTGTCCTGGTCGTTCCTGCAAGAGCCGTGCTACAACCTGGTCTACCTCGAGCTCGCGGCGTGCAGGCTGACGCAGCTGCCGCACGAGGCGTGCAGGCTGCTGCCGAACGTGCGGGTGCTGAACCTGAACTACAACTTCCTCACGGACGCGCGGGCGCTGGACGGGCTCAGCCGGCTCCGCAAGCTCACGCTCATCGGGTCGCGACTCAAGGGCACCAAGCCGCTGATTCGCATGCTGCGGCGGATGCCCGACATGGAGATGCTGGACTTGAGGTATGGTTTCGGTCCCGGTGCAGCTCGGATGGGATCTGAAGATTTGCCTTTCTATTCGGTCCCCACAGGATGAACCCGTGCACGCTCGGATGGTACCTGCCTGTGCTCGTGCAGGACGTGCCTGGTGCGCTGCAGCCAAGCGAGGCGGCGCGATCGGGGCGCGACGTGAAAGGCGAACCGGGAGGGGCAGCGCATGGCGGGCCCGCGCCCAGGTATCGCGGGGACGCGTGGCAGGAGCTGGACGTGAAGTTCCGGCGCGACCTGCCGGACGAGGCGTACGTGGGGCGGCTGGCGTACCGCGGGCTGGTGATGCGGGCGTGTCCCAAGGTGCGGCTGCTGGACGGGGTGCTCGTGGAGGGGCGCGAGCGGGAGAAGGCGGAGCGGCTGCTGCAGGGGGTGCTGTGTGCCCAGCCGCGGGAGCGGCGGACGTAGGATTTTCGGATGTGGTGACGGTATCTGTTCTAGCTACTTTTATCTGGCTCCTATCAGAGTGTGCTCCTATTTGGGATAGCGCAAGCAACGATTGCACGTCGATGCGGATTTTATATTGCGAAGCGCAAGGGCGAACAGTCGACTTGTTACATAACGAAATTTCATTGAGTGCGCTTCCGGCCTTCGGACCCCAGGCACGGCGTGCATCCGCCATTTTCGAGTGAAGCTCCGGGTTCTCCGCTCACCCCTGCCGCATTAGGAAGGCTGCTTCTCCCCGGGAGCTGTACCCACAGAAAAATCAAATTTCATATTAGCTGCAAAGCTTCGTGTGCGACAATTAATCGGGTTTACGCCGTCTGCCCGTGACTGGCCCGCGGGCGTGTCGGTCCCGGCCGGCACGCGTGCCTGAGCCGGGTTGGTAATAATAATAACATCACTCGATTCATTGTGCTCGCTGGAGGGACTGCCCCCCTCGCCTATCCGCCCAGCCGCACAGGCTCCAGTCCCATCAACCCCAGGCATCGTGATGATGCATCTGGCACAGAGTCGGCGCCGGCGAGCACACCAGCACGCAGCCCACCTTCTCTCCCCGGCGTGGGAGCGTGCGTGTTGCAAATACATCCGTGGCCCTGCAGCGAGGGGCCTTCCTGGGCCCCAGCGCGCCAACCGCGGGTCCGACGACGGATGCCGATGACTTGCTCTTGCCACAATTGCGCATGTTCGTGGGGCTCCATTAATTGTAATTAATGGTACGCTTCCTTCCTTATCCGATATCCCAGCGCCGACTTGGGTGTGCTTCGCGGGCTTCCACTGGCACTGGCAGCAGATGACAATAATAGCCGGATGTGGCATGCCGGGATATATACCGGTGTATAAACTACAAATTCTGTATATTCCTCGCTTTGCGGGTATGTGCGGGATTTGGCGTGGCCTGTTTGAGAGAGATATCGGATGTGCGGGGCGTGCAGCGTGTTGGATTAATTGGAAATGCACCCACTTTGAATCTGAGCATTGGCAATGCAGCCACGACTTGGCACGGGTCGGTGCCGTGGCGAGAGCGCGGGGAGTCGACGCCAAGGGTAAACGCTACAGTCATTGCCCAGAGCAATGGGTCAGCAAGCGCACCGTGTACCATTGCATGAGCCTCCCAAGCTCCTCCCGCGCAACGATCACGAAGCAGCGCTCCCATCCGTCCCCGACTGATTAATCGCATTACCCATGATCTAGGATCTCCTTTCCTGTTCCTCACAATGATTAATTCGTGATTCATGAACTAGCCGAGCACATATTCCCCCCCCTTTATCTGGTGGCATCTGCAGCCCTTTTTGGTGTAATTGTAGATCTGCCAGTGAACCCAATCTACAGCGCCCGGCCGGCCGGCCGCATGCCGCACCGCGGCACACAGCGCAGCTACCACGACCACGGTGGTGTGAACTCTGCGGCTGCGTGGGAGGCAATAACCTTCCCAGCTCTCGGCTCGGCGCTCCTCCCGAGCCTGCACAAGCTCTGACCCCGTGATGTGATGCCGGGCTCTCAGGTCGAGACTCTGTGCTGCCAGCGCATGCCTGGGTATTCTTGCTCTGCACTGTAAATATACACGCAGCCACTGGTCGCGAAACTCTTGACCGTGGTGGCATGTACGATATCCGGCTGCATATTCGCTGGGAGCTGGCACGGGTGTGAGCGAGGGAGCCGTACTGGGGGCGGCTGCCAGTGGTGGCTGTGGGGCGATCACTGATGCAGCACTCACTTATCGGGCGGGCGATCCACACATGCATAAGGCAGTGTGGTGAATGCCATCTATGCATCGAGACGCGCGGGCGTCGGTGCGCGGGCGGTCTGCATCAGCGGGTCCAGCTGCAGGCGCACGCGCCGGCGGCGTGACGCGAGGGGGACTGGGCGCGGGTGGGAGCGCGGGCGAGCGACACGGCACCCCGGGGGCGAGGCTTGGCCTGGGGATCGGGGCAGCACGGGTCGAGGGGTGATCGTCGAGGATCCGAGGAGGCGTGAGACCAGCGCGATGTGTGGGAGAGCGGGTGCGTGGTGGGGACGGGGTAACCAGGTGAGCAGTGGAAGACGCAGCGATCGAACAAAGATGCAGATGGATCAACGAGGGAAGCTCTGTCAGACAGGCCAGACGCAGACGACACAACCCATCACGAGATCAGCAGTCGCTCGCCCGAACGGGCTAGCCGCGAGGACCCAATGCGCAGATCACATCACCCAGCCATCGTGATCAGCGTCCCAAAGCAGCCCATAGCAGTATAGTGCTCTTTGTCGCCCCCAGAAGCGCACGCGAACAGCGAACAACATCACCAGTGCGACGTTCATTGCGTCTTGCGTCTGGCGATCATGATTCGTGCGCGTCCGCTCATGCACGCGGGGGTGCGTGCACACCGTCGATCACCCTCTCCAATAGTCCATAGTCGCAGCACGTCCACAAACAAGCACACTCATTCCCACGGTCTACCACCGCCACCGCCTGCTGGCCTGATGGTGGCGTCGCTGCATCTGCCAGTGCGGAGGTTCGCCTGCCCGGGGCGAGACCGCGCCGCCCTGGCCCATGATACATTGCCTGCTGCCAAGCCATGTCCTTGAATAGCCCTCTAGATGTCTTTATACCGAGTGCTCGGGGAATGTGTGCGCGGGATCGACAGGCCGCCGTACTTAGGCCTTGTTTCACGCTGGGCGCGGCACAGCCATCCATGCATCAGTATTACTGTAAGTGCGCAACAAATGGCAAACCGTAGACGACCACCGTGATGTAGTGCGCACACGAGTAATAATAATAATAATAATAATATTGTCACTATGGCTATGCTATGTACATGTTCTGCGCTGCGGCGCGCAGCATTAGTCGCGCCGCTGAGAGGGGGGAAGGGGGCACAGGAGGGGGAGTCGGATGAGTCTGCGCGAATCGCAGGGAGAGGCCATCTTCGAGTTTGAGTTCAAAAGCCTACGAGACAGCCCATCCACACGCAGGGGGCCACTAATGCGTTCTGGGATGCCCCCCATTGTCCAGTCGAGCCTCCGGACCGCGGCTCCAGGCTGAAAGCCCCGGTACGCGGTGCCCCGGCTCGACCGGAGGAGGGCTGAGATTGCGCATGGAGCTTCGATTGCGTGGGCGAGTTTTCGAGTGTACGCGTTTACGAGTTGTAATCTACAACCCTCAACCGTCGCCATTTAATCTCGCGTGAGTGGCGGGAGACAATACGCGTCTCGTCGCGAGTGTCGTGCGCACCCCGTTTCGAGCGTCGGGTGTACGAGAGTTTAATTTGCAGCTCCCCTAGACGTCTCGTCTCGAGTGTCGTGCAATACAGCGCACCCCGATTCCCAGCTTCGCGCTATTGAGTCGCGATCTGGCCCTTGCTTCTGCGCTGCCAGTGCCACGGCAATTAACAGCTGGCCTTCGGCGGCGCTGCGCATTGAATACCGTGTATCGAATTGACACATCCTCCCGAATCCGGCCCAGCCTTCCGTCGCGCCTTGAATACTCCATGTCGTGTCGTCCTCGCTTCCCTGCTGTCCGGCTGCACGGCCGGCGCGCGCCTTTCCGACGCGACGCCCGTTTGACGTGCTTACGTGCCTTGGCGGTGGCCAGCTGACCTGACACTACCTGCCACCGAGTGCTCGTGCTGAGTACTAATTTCTGAGTGCCCAGGTCGTCGCCGTGGCTCCGCCATTGAGTCCCGGGCCGTCGTCGCCGTCACGTCCACCCCCCGCCTTTTCGACGTCGTCCGCGCGTTCTAACTCCGTCCCGGGCGGGGTGTGTCAAGGGGGGGAGAGGGGGGAGGTGCTTCCTTCCCCCTCTTCTTCTTGTCCGGCGTTTCATTTCCCCCCGGCCATTCATTCCACGTCCACGTCCACGTCCGCGCTTCGCCGCCTGCGGGGGCTTCGCGGCGGACCCGCACATCCGGCCGCATGCGGCGTGTGCGGTCGCGCTGCCGCCGCGCCGCCTCTGGCACTGGCAGCGCGGCGGCGGGCGGGCTGGGCTTGGCTTTCCCGCCGCGCGCGTGCGGCGCACGCCACCGGTCGTGATGGGCCGCGTCCGGGGGGGGCTGCGTCCCGGTGTCCAATGAGCAATGGGCTACGCACCCCGCTCGCGCAGGCCCCGTCCCGGCGTCCAACGTTTGTTACGCCCAGCTGCGTGCTTCCGTGCTTCTGACGGGCGGCCTGGGATGGATGGATGGGTCTACGGTTTACGCCCGCGTACGGCGCGCGTGCTTCGGGGGTTCGGTGCCTCCCTCGGCGCGCGGTGCCTCGCTTCGAGTCGAGGGGACGGGCGACGGTGACGCGGGGTGTCACGCATAATATGGCTGGCGCGGCGCTAACGGCTAACGGTGCGCGTTATGAGGCCTGCGGCCTGGCGGACTTTTGGGCGAGAATATTTGATGATGATGGGTTGGCTACGAGGACGATGCGCGGTCGGACGAGTGTGCGCGTCGTGTTGCGTGCGGGCAGTCATTCTTCTGCGCGTACGCCTGGGCGTGGAGGGCACAACGCACGCCTGGAGGACGCCTTGCGCACTGGGACACGACACCGGCACGGGGAGCGTCATGCCTGCCATCACGGACGGCTCGCGGAAGAGCCTTGCCATCGCCCTCGCCGTCTGTCGTGCCATGCCTGATTTGTGGTGATTCGCCTTGGGGGCAAGAAAGGACGCCGTTGGCTGAGACAGGATACGTCGCGGTGACGTGTGGGCGCAGGTTGCGGGCTCTGGGCGGTGACTCCGTGACGTGACGTGCTTCGTGATGGCGCGCGAGTCCGGTGTCCGCGCAGGACGGACTGGCCGCGCGCCCGGGCGGGGGCGCCAGGTACTGCGTATTTGGTAATTATGGCTGAGCCGCAAAGGGAAATCGCTGTTCGCTTCCCGATGAGGGCATATTCGGGTGGTTATAAGCAGCGCGCTGGAGGACTGCATGGCACGAAATGTCTGAGACGCTGCTCTACAATATTCCTGCCTGGTCCAAAGACATCGACCCCGTCGGCGACGACGCCCTCCGCGCCCCCGTGCTCGACGCCGCTGCGATCCGCGCCCCCGTCCTCGACGACGCCCTCCTCTTCCCCGACGTCTACCCCGCCCGCGCCATGTCCGACTCCCACTCTGACTCCGCGACCGACCCGGGCTCGAGCTCGCCGCCGACCGAGCCCGACTACGACCCCGCGCGCAAGCCGTCCCTCCCGGGCATCGGCGCCCTCACGCACAGCACCCCGAACCTCGACGCCCCCGCCGCGCACGCCTTCCGCCGCGCGTCCCTCCCGACGCTCACTGCCGAGCTCGCCCTCTCCCCGCACCCGTACAGGCCCCGCGGCGCCGCCGCCGCGCCCTTCGACCACCTCGCCGCGTACGCCTTCCCCCCCACCAGCACGTCCCCGTACTCGCCCGTCTCCCCCGACTGGACGCAGCCGCCGCCGCTGCAGAAGCCGCCCAAGCGCGCGCGCGCGTCGCCCCCCGCGCCCACCGCCAACCCCGCGGGGCCCCCGTCGCCGCCGCGCCGCCCCCGCGGCAAGCTCCCCAAACACACCACCGACCTCCTCAAGGAGTGGCTGCACGCACACTCGGACCACCCATACCCCTCGGAGGACGAGAAGCGCGACCTCTGTGCACGCACGAAGCTCAGCATGAGCCAGGTCTCCAACTGGATGATCAACGTGAGTCCCACCGGCCGCGCCCGCTGACCCTGACGCTGACCCCGCCCCCGCCCGCGCAGGCCCGCCGCCGCATCCTCGCGCCGTGCAAGCAGCCCCCGCCCGTCACCGCGACGACCACCGAGCCGTACCGCCACACCCTCCCCGCGCACGTCGGCCTCGTGCCGCACCACCACCAGGGCATGCACGCCCCGCTGCACCACGCGCCGCACCACGTCTCCGTCCTCCCGCGCCACTCCTTCAGCGCGCCGTCCCCGGGCCACCCCTACCCGCACCCGCACGCGTACACCGCGCACCCCGCGTCCGCCGGGCACTCCGTGCAGGGCTACCCGCACGCCTCCTACGGCGGCTCGTACGGCCTGCAGACGCACGCCTACGCCTCGCCGTCCGCGCCGTACGGCTACGCCGGCAGCGGCGGCGCGCGCGCGATCGGCTCGCTCGGGTCGCTCAGCATGTACGGCGGCGGCGGCGGCGGCAGCCCCGCGAGCCCCGGCGGCATGTACGCGCAGAGCGGGCACACGACGGGCTCGCTCACGTCCCTCGCGTCGCTCGGCTCGTCCGCGTCGCTCAGCTCCCTCGGCGGCGCGAGCGCCATGTCCGCGGGGTCCCTGGGCTCGAGCGCGATGGGCGGCGGCGGCAGCCTGTACGGGTCGCAGTCGCACCCGAACGCGCTGTCCCTCCCGCTGCCGCTCCCCAGCGCTAGCCCCGGGCTCGGCGCGCGCTATGCGTCGCACAGCCCGCAGAGCGCCGCGCCGTACGCGCACGGGCACGCCGGCGGCGCATACCCGCCGTCGCCGGACCACAGCGCGCACTCGCAGCACGCGCACAGCGTGAGTCCGCAGAGCCACGCGGGGCACCTGGGCGGGGCGAGTGCGCAGGAGGAGTATGCGGTATGAGCGGCGGGGGGGCGCGGGGAGGGGGGCGAGGGGCGCGGGGCGGGTGGGGGAGGAGTGGGGGTTGGGGGGCATCATGATTATGGCGAGCCGCTATTTATCCGCAGAGGCCGACGGTCTTGAGACGAGGCGAGGCGGCGCCGCGCGGGAGAGGAGGCGAGGACCGAGACGCGGTCTCGGGCTTGAGGGACAGGGCGCGCCGCGCGGCCTGCACTCGAGGCACACTCGCATGCGACACCCCCCACGCAACAGGCACGGCGCACCCCGAGTGACCCACCGCGTCCCGCGGACACACCACACCGCACCCGCACCCGCCCGCGACGCGCTGCTGCGCCTCGACTGGGACATGCCATGCATCGCACCAAATTAAAGCTCTATCGTGTTATCGTATTCAAGTGTCAAGTCTCGCTCTCGGTATCCCTATCCCTATCTTGCTGGCAGTCTATGTCCGATATTGTGTTCGTGTCCGTGTTTCGTATTTCAGTCCGTGTTCGATTTCTTGTGCATTCCTCCTGTTCTTGTTCTCGTTCCTGTTCTTGTTCTCGTTCCTGTTCTTGTTCTCGTTCCTGTTCTTGTTCTCGTTCCTGTTCTTGTTCTCGTCCTGTGTCTTGTTCTGTGCTGTTACCCAGGCTCTCGTGTTAATCGTGTTACGTGCTTGTGTTCCGTGTCTAGTCTCGTGTTACAGTAATCGCAGTGTCAATGAATACCTGTTCCCATACATGACTGCGTGAAGCCGCGAAGGCGTATGTACATGTGTGCCCCCTCCACGCTGCATACCTTGGCACTCCACACTGGCACTGGGCTGCGCACATATATTGCGAGCGCGCATTGGACATGCTGCACACGCAGCTCGTCGACGAATGCGGCACGCCGATCGCCCACGCCTGCCGCCTCCTATTAGCGTCTCCGCCGATCCCGCACCCTCTGCAGTCTCCCAGTCCCACGCTGCCCGGTGACGGCGGCACGTGCATGCACATCCCCATCCCACGAACAGCCCCTGCTAAAATAACGCGCCTGTGACGCATCGGGCGACGAAGCTGGTATCTGATAAGTGTCGCAGGCGCGGCACGGGAGGAATATACTGAGGACCCGGCTGCAGGGCAGGCGGACCGGCAGCCCCGCACCGTATTCTGTATTCCCCGCACGAGCCGCCAATTAACCGAGACTGTATCACTGCGGGACGCCCTCCCGTCCTCAGCCTCGCTCCTAGCCCCTACACCGGGGTCCCGCCGCTGCGTCGCCATGGCGACAGAGCACTCACTGCCTCGGGCTTGGAAGGGCGAGCTTGGGAGGGGAATGATGGACGCGCGCGCGCATCGCATTCGCACATCCACGAGTGTGGACATGCGCGGCGCAGATCACGCACAGTGGTTACGCACACGCACGCACAACGCTCCCGCGGCGACCATCACATCCATACCATATCCAGGCGCGCAGAACATCAGCGCCACAGCATCACGGCATCTCGCGGCGTCAGCAGATCGTCCGCGAGCATTGCCCGCATCAGCATCACTCGCCTGCGCAGGCGAGAGATAAACTACACAAACTGTCTCCTCAATTATCTGCATAACGGGCGAGTCGGTGGCGCCGATCGCCATCGACACCCCGAAGCGAGCTCGGTCCCGCGATCACCCACAGACGCAAAGTTCTCCAAGAATAGCCGAGGCCGCATGACCCCCCGCATCCGGCCGCAGATTTACGTCCATGCCCATCTGGGAACTGGCCTTCGCCCCGCTCATGATCCCCTGACCACTACCACTCCCGCGGGGCGTGCCGGCCGCACCCCCCCAGACCCGCACCAGACTCTCTGCCCGGACTCTGCGGATCTTCTTCGCGCGTGGAGGTGTGCGATCATATGCGCCGTATCTGGTCTGCGATCTTTACGTCTGCGCGTAGATTCGTATCATCACACTTTATGCTTATGGGGCAGTATGAGATCGTGCCCATTAATACACCGTGCTGTGCCGTCCGCCGTTCTGGCGCCTGCCTTATCCGCACTTATCACTCGCGCCGCCCGGGGCCGTGGCCCCATTTCCCTTCATTTAGTCAGGAACACCTTTGATTGATCCTGTCTTGCGCATAAGGGTATACTCACCGGCGCGCCATTCAACCAGAGACGCCGGCGTGCATTCGCGACAAGTCCCATGCATCCTGGGCGGCACGCTCCTACTTATCTCTATTCAATGCCCCCCGGGCCCATCTTCCCTTCGAATCCCCCGCTATCAACTGGGGCTCATTGGCCGCGTGAAAGGGGAGCTGGCGCGCGCGTGGATCATCTCTTTATCGTGGTAACTCTCGCTGCACAGCGCCGGGCAGAACCCGAGTCTATTCAGCGGCCCCATCCACAATCCCGACCGTCCCGGCATTCGAACCCGACGCACGTATGAGCCTGGAGGTCGTGCCCGCCCGCCGGAGCTCCCGGCGATGAGCGGTCGAAGCACGGCATCTGGCGGTGGGTCTTTGTTGGTAAAGCCAGAGCAGAAAAATTCCAATTGCACGCTATCGAAGGCCGTGCCCTGCACGGGCCCGGTTGCCACCCACACAGCCTGGCACGGGGCACCCCCGCGCTTCACCAGCGTAGGAACGCACGCACACGCACACACGCGCACACACACCCTGGCCTGGCGGCGGCCCCGCGCACGTCCAGGTCGGACGCTGCAGCCTGCTGCTTACCGTAATACACGCTTGCCGCCCCGTGCGGTCCCATCGGACGGGACCTGGATGTCGCGTCCGCCCTGGCCTTGGCCCCACCAGAAGCGGCCCCCCGTCCGAGTCGTTCGCAGCTTCGGTGGCGCATCTTCTGGCACTGATCCACCCCCAGGTCCAGGCCCGCGTCGCACCAGGCAGGCTCTAGTGAATGAATTACAACAATGGGGGGCTGGTGTTTCCGGCTCGCGCCTCGCCTCGCGTCCGCGCGGGCGGCTGCGGTGAAGCCGTGAAATGCGCTGAATTGTGATAAAGTGGTAGTGCTGTGGGCTCGGAGAGGGGCGCGTGATGGATGCGCCTCCTGGCACGCCCTGGGATAAGTGTGTTATCATAAGTCTGTTCTTCCAATACCGTGCGTGATGGAAATATGTGGAAGGGCCTCCGCTGGGAATACCACGGCTGAACTCGGACTTATGCATCTCGTCGGGTGCGCGCCGCTGAATGACTGCCCGGCATCTCAGCCTTCTCGGGAGGTGCTTCGTGCGCGATGGGCACTGCTGGTTCTGCACAGCTTTGCACCGCCATTCTATAGTAAACCACATATGTCGTGGCCCACCGCGATCACCACCGCCAGACAATCCATACATGCAGCAGGATCCCCACAGCACAGAACAGACCAGCACGATCACCTGCGGCCGCACAGCTTTACACCGCCATTCCACAAACCACATATCTCGTGCGTCGTGGCCCAACGCGATCACCACCGCCAGATAATCCATAACAGCACGATCCCCCAGAAATGAACAGACCTGAGCGATCAGCTGCTGCCGTCAGCGTCAGACGATCATACGGCGCTAGCCGCGAGGTACGCTTACGCTTATGGTGCTCAGGGCCATCCATAACTCGACGGCCATCCTGCCCCCACATCCCGCATCAAGAGCTGGAGCTTGATCCTGATCAGCATTCAAGCTCATTCAAAGGCGTGCTGATCAGACGGACCCGTGCGGTCGGCGCGCAGGGTACCTAAAGTAGGACAGCCACATTTGGCAAGCGCAAGGGATACATGCACAAACAGAATGTGTTGTCGCGATAGGAGTACCGCAGGGGCTGTAATGTAATCCGTATTGACTCAGGAGTAATGTAATGTAGACTCAATGACTGGCTGCGTACATCACCAGCACATACTACGCACTTGCACTGATCGAACCAGACTTAACAATAGCATACATCAGATCCGCCGAGATGTACCATTTGTGGCACAGCACAGGTTAATCAGAAAGTGAGGCCCAAGGCGCAATGTAAGTATACCGTGGCGGCCTACGAGCTCACCGCGCCTGCACTGCAAGACGGCTGCAGTCTGCGACAGTTCAAACGCAGCAACATCTGCAAACGAAACCACACTCACAATAAATCAGATCCGCCGACACCATTTGGCACGGTGGGCACAGCTAATATGTTTCCAGCTGGCAAGCACCGTTGATAACCTTGCAGGTCCTGATTACCCCTACTTACGCATTTGTTGATCTGCGTGTTCTACCATTGCTGATTCGCAGCCTCCACTACTGATATACCTTGGCCTACAAGCCAATCGCACTTGCACTGCAAAACGGCACACGGTATCAGTCGACAGACAGTTCAACACAACATGAACGAGACTTACAATAGTATACTAGGTCAGATCCGCCGAGTCCATTTGTGGGCACAGCTAATATGCTTGCAAATTGCAAGTGCATTAGTCCAAGTGCCGCGCTGTTCTGTACTGTAATATTCACGCAATGACTAGCTGGCGACAATCACCTGGCGCATTAATGTATACCTTGGCCTACGAGCCAACCGCATCTGCACTGCAAAACGGCACACAGTATCACTGTATACGACAGTTCAACGCAACATGGACGAGACTTACAATAATATACTACATCAGATTCGCCGAGTCCGTGGGCCCAGCCGATATGTCTCCAAATTGCAAGTACATCCACAAGTCAACCAGTAAATGAGTCCGAGTCGCGCAAATAGGACTGCTGTACTGTACTGGAATACTCACGCATTGAATGACTGGCTGCCGACAATCACCTGGCGCATCAATGTATACCTTGGCCTACGAGCCAACCGCTCTGCACTGCAAAACGGCACACAGTATCACTGTATACGACAGTTCAAACGCAACAACATCTGCAAACCGAACGCGACCCACAACAAATCAGATCCGCCGACACCATTTGTCACGGCGGGCACAGCTAATATATTTCCAACTGGCACGCACCGTGGATAACCTTGCATGTTCCGACTCCCCCCACCATTTGTTGATCTGCGTGTGCCGCCCATCACCCGCTGATGATTGCAGAGGCTCACCGGTCCAAGCGAACGAAAAATCACCGGTAGATCCATCAGAAAGTGAGCCGCGCGCCCGCAGCTCGAAATGGGCTCACCGGGCTCACGCTAGTAATAAACGACAAATGACTCACGGCTCACGCGCACAGCATCCCGCCAACAGAAGCAACGAATCTCAAGCCGCCTCCTATTTACGAGACCGCAGCAAGGACAGGGACGTCAAGCAGACCGTGCTACGACCCGAGTCCGCATTGACCCCCCAAGACTTGAGCCTTTTGGGGCCGGAACTTAGTAGGTAGCTCGGAGGATACGCGCATAATGCTGAGGGAAGGAAGCAATGTGCAATTTACATGATGGTGGCATGACAATGTTACCTGTAAATCGGAAATACAGGAAACTCCGTGTCGGCCTCGCCGGGTTCGTGCCTCATGTATAGGTCATACACGCTAGATCACAGTGAAGGTCAGCCACGCGACTCAATGAATACTAACATAGGTGGGTATCTTTGCAGTCCATCAAGTAAACACGATGTATTGGCTACACGTAAGCATAAGTTTATGCAATAGCTGCTTGGTGCTCCGTGCTGCCTGACTGGAACTGCTTGGTTCTTGCTGCCTTGTGCGCTTGCAGAAGGTCAACAATCGCGGAGTGACCATTAGATGACGCCGCCTCCAGCGCCGTGCCAAATTGGCCGCCTGGAGCATCCACATCCGCGCCATTCTCGAGCAGCAACTGAACAATAGCGGTGCTGCCACAATACGACGCCGATTGCAACGCAGTTCCATCCTCTCCGCCAAGTGCGTTGACGTCGGCTCCTTTCTCGAGCAGAAATCGAACCATCGCCGCATTGCTTGGCTCCATCGCGGCCGACTGCAACGCACTGCCAATCTCTCCCTTGCGGGGGTTTACCTGGGCTCCCTTCTCCAGCAGGAGCCGAACGGTCCCCTCGTTCCCGCGACCCGACGCTGCCTGCAGCGCATTGCGCGAGGGTGATTCCTGGAAGTTTATATCTGCTCCATTGTCCAAGAGTAACCGGACAATTCCTTCATGGCCATTAAATGACGCCGCCAGCAGCGCAGTAATACGCGTCCCTCCGTCATGTACTAGTTCGACATCAGCTCCAATCTCCAGTGGCTGTATCATCTCATCAACACCAAAATATGTCACTACCTTCCACCGAAAAGTGTCATCCCCCACTCCTTGTGCGTTGGCATCGGCCCCATGGTCCAGCAGTAACTTCACCACTGCATCGTGTCCACTATATGATGCCGTCACCAGAGCAGTGCCATGCCACTCTCCTTGCGCGTTGACATCAGCTCCATTATCCAGCAGTAACCGAACCACCCCTTCATGTCCACCACGGGCTGCCTCCTGCAGCGCAGTGCCAAAAAGCCTCCCTTTTACATTGGCGTCCGCGCCCTTGTCCAGCAGCAGCCCATCACGGCCATGAGATGTCATTGCCCGCAGAGCACAGTCCTTCGCCCTTGCATTGGCATCAGCTCCATGGTCCAGCAGTAGTTGCACCACTTGATCGTGGCCCATACATGACGCCGCCTGCAGAGCAGTGCGGCCATACCGCCCTCCTTGTGCGTCGACATCGGCCCCATTGTCCAGCAGTATTTGAACCACTGCATCGGGGCCCATATCTGACGCCGCCTGCAGAGCAGTGCCATACTGCCCTCTTTGTGCAGCACTTGCCGCCGCATGCAGCGCAGTGCCAAAATCCCCACCTTCTGCATTGACGTCTGCGCCCTTGTCCAGCAGTAACTGAACCACAGTTTTATGCCCATTGTACGCCGCTGCCTGCAGCGCGGTATCGAACTTTCCACCTCGTGCGTTGACATTAGCTCCCACTTCCAGCAGTAATTGAACCATGCCATGGTGCCCCGCGTGCGACGCCGCCTGCAGCGCAGTGTCATATTCCCCTCCTTGTGCGTTGACATCAGCACTATTGTCAAGTAGTAGTCGAGTCAGTTCTTCCATGCCTAAATATGCCGCCATGTGCAGCGCAGTGTGAAAATAACCCCCCCCCTTGCATTGATGTCCGCACCCTTGTCCAGCAGTAACCGAACAATTCTTTCATGCCCAGCACATGTTGCCGCCTGAAGAGCAGTGCCGAAATGCACCCCCTTTCTACCGTCCGAAGCTCTGGGCTCTAGCCAAATCCATATGCGATAATGTCTCCACGACGGTGCGACGCGAGACGGTGTGACGCCGGCATCAGCCCCATTGTCCAGCAGTAACCGAACCACTCCTTCATGTCCTTTATACGCCGCCACCTGCAGCGCAGTACCGTATTCTTTGTCCTCTTGTGCGTTTACATCCAACCCAGATCTCAACAAATCTTGGCATGTTCGTTCCAGCCCAGCAAACGAAGAGTAATATAGAGGCGAGGGAAAGATTTTCTTGGGGTTGTCCGGTGTGACTAGTAGTGGGTCTGGGTCTGGGTCTGAGTCCGTGTCTGATACTAGTAGGTCTGGTAGGTCTGGTAGGTCTGGGTCTGGGTTTGGGTCTAGGTTGTAAAGCTGTAGCCAGTTTTTATACATTGCATCTCTGGGCTGAAATAGGGCCATCACCAGTCTGTGAAGAGAATCAGATTCACCGTCAGCATCTGATTGAGCATGGTCCATCCACTGTCTGGCCGCATAATCAGAAAGTGGATATGTCCGTCTCGTGGTTGAGGACACGCAATTATGCTCGCTGAACTGCAACAGATAAGCCAGACATGTTTTGGCAATATACCTGTCAGCAACCCTACGGTTGAAATGATAGTATGACAGCTTTGGGTTTTTCTGTAGGTGTTCCGAGGTGAGATATTCTCGGACCGAAAAATGAGCGAGTCTGAGCGAGCTCGCTTCTCTGTCCTGGTTCATCCCGTCCCCATCCCGATGTACCTTGACCTCCGTGACGACAATAGTGACGAGACTGGAACATATAGTTACTATATTTCGTGAATCCCAAGGCCGTCGGCCTGGGTCAAATAGTGGACCATCTTCCGCATCAGGATCAGTGGCCAGTACCTCAACAGCTTCTTCCAGTGATATCGGTCGAACCGCGAATGCGAGCCACTGCAACATCCTGAGAGCATCCCGCCTACGTTCCTCATGAATAGCCGATAGAATTCTATCATAGGTCTCATTTAGTGTCCTTGGTAGAGATTTGAGTGCCTTCCTGAGCTCGGTCGGAGAGAAACAATTTCGAAGTGCATCTAGCTGGCAAACAGCCCATCGAAACCTTGCTGTCCTGTCAGTATATCTCAGCATAGATGCGCACAGACTACATTACATTCCGTGTGCGCCGTTAATCAGTGTACTTTCAATCAATTGCTTCTCTTCTGGTGAGCATCGCCTGAACTTGATATCATGATCAAGTGTCTTGCACACATGGGTACGGATGTCATCGTCGACTAAACACGCGTCCATGGGTATTTGGTGTGAAACGAGGGTATCCAACGTTTCCTCAATGTCACGTTCCCTTCGACTACTCGCCAGCATGTGTATCGTGTCAAGACCCCAACCATGGATCTCTCGAAGCATGGTCAGTAGCTCATCTCTTTGTGGACATTCATCAAGGGCGTCGAAAATAATATAGACGTTCTGAAAGGTACCGATGATGGCCTTGAGGGTTGCCATCAACTGCTCTGGAGTTGGGGCTCGTTGTCCTTCTTTGTTCGCCTCGAAAAGCTTCGCTAAGGCGACGGGGATGGCTGCGCGCCGCAAAGACAATTGCTTTATGGAGGATCGAAGGGCATCATTCGGCCGCGTGTCGCTGCTGCGGAAATCAAAATAGAAATACACGAACGCGACCGATGGATCCGATTGGCAGCGACGAGATACGTCTTCAATGATAGTGGAGCTTGACAGCACATTCGTTAGCTAGAAGGCGATAAATCTCAACTAGCATGATGTACTTACCATAGAACAGTCTTTCCAGCGCCGGCTATGGTGTCTGAATGGCATGACTCAAACAAGCTGGATAATAGAAAACTCACGTATCCCATGAAGCCATAAGAATGAATTAGCCATGGTTGTCCATTCGCGGAAATCTTCACCCTCCAAAAACCACGTGCCGGTCGCCGCCTGTCGCTCCTTACAGACATTCGTATGTTTCGAGTGGTTCTCGGGAGACCATATCCAATCGTGGATTTTGTGCCGTTGATCCCCTATACAAGGACCCCGCAGGATGAGGAATAATGACACTACAGGGTAACAGAAACATCAAACATACTTAATCTGGCAACAGCAACCTCTTTTTGCAATTCTTCCACTCCGGTACGCACCGTTTCGACTCCTGTATGTATTCCCCATGTCAATCGTCTGAAAGGTTGTCAATGAGTTTGCCTACAAGGGAGGCGAATGTAACGTACGTCTGATCTGCATTCAAGGCTGCGCTTAAGACCTGCTGAAACTGTCCTAGATACTCGAAAGACTTTCTTGTTTCGCCCTCTTTAAATGGCCAGATCAGCGCTTGCATGCGACGATTAGCCTCTAGCTTCTTGTGGAGAGTTTCAATCTCGGCCTGACACCGCGGAAGGCCATCGGGATCCTTTAGCAGCTTGCTCAAGGTAGGTAATCGAGATGCGTTGGTTTCATCATCCGTTGGCAATCGGAGAGATGTATCCTGGTCCACGAGTTCCACCAGCTCTTCCACTTCAGCTAGGACTCCTTGCAGTCCCATCAACCGATCACGCAGCTTTTTCTTATCTTTGGACGCGTTCTTGACACTATTTCCGTAATTGAAACACGTCATGATAGTTGCTGAGGTGATCTGAAGAACGGCAATGACGCTCGCTGATTGGTTGGTTAGCATGCGAGCAGACATGCCATAAGTCCTGTCAACTTGCCTGCTAATCCAAGCTCTGCCATAACGTCGAGTTGGTGGTTGTTGTAACAGCTGAGACCAGCGCGCAGTGAATAAATACTTGGCTGCGGTGGCGCCTGCCGTGGGCAATGCATACATCGTGGGCCCCCTACAATGCAGTGTGGCACCAATGAGCATTGCCGCGCAACCTTTCAAGTCACGTGCAGCCAAGGTTACTCGTTCGAAAGTGATCATTGACCCGTGGCTAAGTGCACTGCAGGTATATTCCAGTATTTGAATATCTTCCTGGTATCATGGTTCGAAACAGAAAGTAGTCAAAATTGAGGTGGATGGCCCCATCCTCAGGGAAGATACTACTGGTGACTTTCCGTAGCCCTAAATTCCTAAACTCTTAGTTCTAAGCCGGCTCCGTGTGACAGCCGTCGAGTTAAACAATGGTGAAAGTGCTCTAGTCACCGATCCCACCGTCCAATGAGTGGGTCCATGGTTGGCTAGCCAATACTTATGCCTGCTTGCCAATCCTCCAGCTGACGGCATGCATCCTATTCTTGGAAAACATGGCTGATGTAAACCTTGGATTACTAGCTCTCAGTGGTGAGTTGGAATGACGTAGGATCAGTTTCACAGCGAGTCAAACCATCAGCGTTTTTCCCGGATCCAACAGACGCTTATGTCGCTGTCGACGCAATCACGCCAATTTGGCCTCTTACATTCTCAGGTGGCAAACAGGTTATTATCCTAGGGTTTTGTTGGTGAGCTGTACTGACATCCGGGCCCCTGTGACCTCTTTCATCTGACACACCCTCAACCCAGGCCGCTTGGCTTAGATCCTTGCAATCAGGTTACAGTATTATTGACTTGACAGTTAAGTGGGGTGTGGTGAGGTAAATGGAATGAACAAAACGTTGCTGCGGTCCAAGTCTTTTTACCGCCAGCCAGTTCGCCTTTTTTTTCCACACCCCTTCCGATGACAGGTTTCCGCAATTAGCCAGGGAGGCTGTCCACAGACGTTGCTATAGTCCACACCTTCCTTGTTGTCCCACGCTCAACTTTACGGTGATGTTCTGTAATTCTCAAAATTTATTCAGAATGCTACTTATTCACCGAGATTTGGATCGTGAGCATGCACCAAATGCCTATCTTATAAACTTGTTGGTACAGTACTCAGCGCCCTGTGAGCATCGGCAGTCCGACTGCCACTGGTAGTCGATGCCGATTTATTAAACCCAAATGGTGGCAATATTTTTGAACTTGGGGGTTGTCTAGCGCCACCACCATGACCTACGAAATTACAAGTAGAGCTACTTTACTATGTCGAACAAACAGGAATTACCAGAGGGACACGTTCATTAGTATGCATATTCGAAGATGCATCATACTTCAAGTTGTCGAAGAATACATCCACTTTGAAAATGGTGGCCGTTCTCGTTGGTCTTGCAAAGTTAACTTGATCCTTGTATTCCCGGAGCATAGTACTGTTGTCTGTACAATCACTACTGTAGTAGTGTAATTCTAGACGAAGATTGTGCGAGTATGCTCAGCGCTCATTAAGCTCATGTTAATAACCTACCGGAAAGCATAATATAGATGGGACTATGTGGAGTCATGAGGTGCTAGCTGAGATCTCAGATCTCAGCCATTACGATTAATCACAAAATAATACAAGAAAAGAAGTCAATCATTCTAGATAGCCCATCCTCTTGGCGTACTCCTGCTGTTCGTCAGTCGTAAGCTCATCCGTGCCTGCCCAATAGTGAGCATTGCTGGACCTCGCTCAGAATCGGCTGTGACGCGTTTTGAAAATCTCCTCCATATGCAATAGCCACACAGGTCCGAAGATGTTGTCAGGGTTCAGTCGGCACTGAGATTGCAAAGCGAGTCCCAGCACAGGCGACTGAGCCCAGTCAAGAGGGTCGAATGTGCGTGGATGACCCTCGTCGGAATTTGAGTATCTATTACAAGGCTCAAATCTGGCTGTAGATGTTCATGGTGCAAAGGACCCTACTTATCTCTATTCAATGCCCCCCCGAGCCCATCTTCCCTTCGAATTGGCATACCCCCGATATCAACTGGGAGAATCCTCATTGGGGGCGTGAAAGGGATGTTGGCGCGGGCGTGGATCATCACTGTGCGCGCGTGCTTGCCTAAGTGCAAGTGTGACTTCACCCGTCACGGTGTGCACAGCGCCGGCGAGTCTATTCATCAGCGGACCCATCCACAATCCCGACCGTCCCGCCGCTCGAACCCGACGCAACTTATTCTGAGCTGCAGGTTGTGCCATGGCACCCAGCCCCGCCGGAGGTCCCGTCGCTGGACTGTAGGGTACGTATTTGATCTTCCCGTAGTACATCATGGTTCGAAACAGAAAGTAGTCAAACTTGAGGCGGATGGCCCCATCCTCAGGGAGTATACTACTGCGTGACTTTCCTCACAATATAATACAAGAAAAACAAGTCAATCATTCTAGATAGCCCATCCTCTTGGCGTACTCCTGCTGTTCGTCAGTCGTCAGCTCATCCGTGCCTGCCCAATTAGCGCTGCTGGTCCTCGCTCGGAATCGGCTGTGACGTGTTTTGAAAATCTCCCCCATACGCAATGGCTGCACAGGTCCGAAGATGTCGTCAGGGTTCAGTCGGCTCTGAGTTTGCAAAGCGAGTCCCAGCACAGGCGACTGAGCCCAGTCAGGAGGGTCGAAGATGCGTGGACGACCCTCGTCGTCGGAATTTGAGTATCTATTATAAGGCTCAAATCTGGCTGTAGATCATCATGCTGCAAAGGACAACGTACTCGCTGTTACTGTTTACATAATGTCAGGCAGCTCGATACTCTCACTCGGGACAATAGGATCCTCCTGTCTGGCTTGCAACATCTGAACTTGAACTCGCGCTTGCATCTGAGCATGAAGTGTTTGCGAGGGTTGCCGAACGTCTTCCGGGCCATTGAGGGGCACTCCGACCTTGAGCAAGGCAGCGGACTTAGGCTCTCCTTGGCTGGATCCTACCAACTTGACACTAGGTTGGGAGGCTGAAGCAGGCAGACCAGGCTGTTTAAACGACTTGGTTGTGGAGCTTGATGCAAGCTGTGACTGGGACAGATATGCATTCAGTGCAAGCTTTCCGATACGAGAGTTTCCCAAGTCTCTTTTATCCTTGGACAAGGGTTTCTTGACCAGCGGTTTCTTCTCGATCTCTACGACGACTTGGCGCTTCTTAGTGACTTCCTCTTCTGCCTAATTTTGTGGAATATTGTCACACGGCTTCAGGAATGTAAGGTGAACTGTTCTGACCTTTTTGACCGTTGTCTTGGCATTTTTCTCGGAAGCCTCCTCACGCTCTCTCTTGTGTCTGTCTCCCGGGTGCTTGCTTTTCTCAGCAGCGTCTTGATCGGCCTTCTTACATCAGGAAAAACCCGAAATTCTGGTTGCGGCGCCTACCAGCACGTCGCGTCACGTGGTCTACCGTAGCCCACGTAGTCGCGCGCGTGGCTGCGTAAGTCCACATAGTCCTCCGTGCTCAAACGTCCTTATGTATTATATGTTAGATACATATCCGGGCCCTTTCTACCATAGACATCTGCTGTCTATGGTCGGCTAGAGTGCAAGCGCATATCTACCATAGAAATACATGGCGCAGACTGTACACACATGACTGCGCGCGCGTTCGATATCTTCCAGCGCCCGGACAAGCCTGGCTTCCTTGTTGGTGCCAATGCGCTGGACGTATCCTCCATCGGCTTTGCACTCGGTTTGCTTTCAGACAATGCATCCATTGTCGCAGATGCCCATGATCGCGTGCATAACGAGGTGCAGGCGCAGAGTGGGTTCCAGCTTGACGGGATTCAGCAGGATGGGAGTTTCAGTCAGCATCAAGGCCTTTTGTACAATGGTATGTCGGCTAGGCTGTATTGGAGGATTGTCATGTTGAAAATATAACACAGGAACTTATGGCAAGGATTAGCAGTGCGTGTCCCGTCTGGAGTTTCATGTTCCGAACTTTGTGTTTCCTTACTAAATGCGTGCTGGCTAGCTCCAATGATGTCTGGGAGTTGGAGATTGAAGCCGGTGGCACGCGTTTCGCTGCTACAGGGCCATCTAGGACCGCGTTTGAAAACCTTACTATGAACGCGTCCCAGTGGATGATCTACCAGAACACCGTAACGGGTGTCCTCCATTGGGATTCAGCTACAGGGATGCAGGCTTCCTGACGGGCACGTATCTACGCAGCACGCCGCGGGTGGCTCAGCGCAGCGCCATATTTCCTCAGGTATGGCTTTGAATTGGATGTGCTTCATTTGCGTCTGCATGGCATAAGTATATCTGATGCCCCTGAGGAGGAGGCATGGCCGCAGGGAACTCGGCCATCGATCCCCGTGCTCCACTCTAACAGTCATGTGACTGGTTATCTCTAAGCTGCGTCCTTTCTTCTTCCTGACCACCACAACTGCGTACCCGTTCGAGCATACTGACCTCAATGGCTCCAGCGGCTACCAAACGGAAAGCTCCACAGGAGATCAACCTGACCCAACTCCCCACCCATTCCACTGTGCTAAAGAAAACCTCAACTCACGAGGATTCCAGCTCGAGGACCCGTCCTCGGTTGGGCCCCGCACCAACCGAAACCCTCATTACCAACCCCAGTTCACGCAGTCGCCTGACCGAAAAAGGACTCGAGTATCGTAAGTACCATCTATCTTGAGCTATGTGAGTACTCTACCCTGAAATGTGCCAGAAATCCAGGTAGAGGCTGACAAGCAACGACTTACACGTCAATGGGAACGTCGCCTCACGCGCGAGGAGGAAGCCCGAGCCTTGGATGCGGAGGTTGCGGCTCTTAGGGATGAACGCCAATGATTTCGAGGACGAACCTGGGCCTCAGACACATACGTGTTCCTGTGGCCCCAAATATCTACTCATTTTTTTTTCTTTCGTTAGGTCCAGGAAGGATCCAGGCGAACGAGGTCCGTCATCCACATACCCCCCCCCCCTTTTTTTTTTTTTGGTTATTGCACTCACCTTTCATCTAGTTTGCGTTCAAGGCCACAATGGCGGTTGTCACAGCCGCCTCGAAGCCTTCGGTGTCCAATGCCATTCGGCGCCAGACAGCCAGCGCACCCGTACCCCTCCGGTCTGTGACGCGCGATGCGGCCCAACCACATCGTCCATCTGCCTCCTCACCAGGTCCACGTCCTGGCAAGGTCACATGGACAGGACCCACAGAGAACAGGGTCTAGGCCCTGGCGCGTCACCAGCAGCGCCTGCATGATCACGGAGGGTGCGTTTTTTGCCACCTGTTTATATCTGAACCATTGTCTTACTTCCTGTATCTTGTTACAGCGCGCATGCTGGATTCCCGAACATCGTCACAAACCCTCGAAAGCCGACGTTCAATGCTGCCAAATTCGCTAATGCCGCCAAATTCGCTCGCGCTGCCCAGGCACTCGATGACGACGAGCACTCGGATAGTTAGAGGGCACTAGCTGCATCCTCGTTCCCGTGCAGAGCGTGTATAATATATGTAAATCTTCCATTTGCCCAATCCCAATGACTGTATTATACCCTATCTGCGTGCCTACACCGGAATCCAAAGGCTGCGCCGCCGTTCTATGCAACTATACACGCCGTATGGGCGTAGCTACACACAATATGCAGCCTTGGGGAAATGCTACTGCCCCCTACGTCGCCTCTCTAGTGCCCTGTAGCGGCTGGCCTCAGCGGACTACAAATCCCTACGGAGCTTGGTTGCGTGCTACAGGGCACTACGTCGCGCTACGACGGCAGGCGGTCGGCTACGGAAGGCTACATGACAGGGGGGGTTGCTACGACGCTAAAGGTGTTACGTGCGCTACGTAAAGCTAAGTAACACCCTCTTTTTTTCCTGATGTAGATGCAATTGCGGCCCTTCGTTTGTCCATTTCCCTAAGTCTCGCCGCCTTTCTATCTCTTCTTGTTGCTATCGTGGTATCATGAGTACGTGCAGACAGTGCCATTGAAAAACAAACCTTCTTCGCAGCTGCAGCCGCGAGTTGGATGCTCCTGAGGGGTTAGGGTTTGCCCCGCTTGCTGGCCCCCATGGCACTACTGACACTGGAGCCCACAACCTTAGATAGAATTATGGACGCCTGAGAAACCAAACCAGGCCGGACAGAAGCCGTCAAGTTTTCTTGGCTGGAACCCCTCGGATTTCGCTCCGCTGAGTCCTAGTTGAAAGGCATGAGTGCAGTTTATGGTGGTCATGTAACAATGGAACTATACCGAAGAGGCAGATTCCCCATGGGCTTCCTCGTGTCGTATGATGGGGTTTTCCTGGCTGGTAGTATATTCTGTTCCGAAGGAAGACTGGGGCCACGTGGACTGACCATCAAATATGGATGTACCATTTGTGGCACAGCACGGGGTAATCAGAAAGCGAGGTCCAAGGCGCAATGTAGGTATACCGTGGCGGCCTACGAGCTCACCGCGCCTGCACTGCAAGACGGCTGCAGTCTGCGACAGTTCAAACGCAACAACATCTGCAAACGAAACCAGACTCACAATAAATCAGATCCGCCGACACCATTTGGCACGGCGGGCACAGCTAATATGTTTCCAACTGGCAAGCACCGTTGATAACCTTGCAAAGTCCTGATTACCCCTACTTACGCATTTGTTGATCTGCGTGTTCTGGCGAACTTTATACCACTGCTGATTCGCAGGTGCCGCCCATTCGCAGCCTCCACTACTGATATACCTTGGCCTACGAGCTAATCGCACTTGCACTGCAAAACGGCACACAGTATCAGTCGACAGACAGTTCAACACAACATGAACGAGACTTACAATAGTATACTAGGTCAGATCCGCCGAGTCCATTTGTGGGCACAGCTAATATGCTTGCAAATTGCAAGTACATCCCAAGTCAATCAGTAAATGTGTCCGAGTCGCGCAAATAGGACCGCTGAATATTCACGCATTGAATGACTGGCTGCCGACAATCACCTGGCGCATTAATGTCACTATACCTTGGCCTACGAGCCAACCGCATCTGCACTGCAAAACGGCACACAGTATCACTGTATACGACAGTTCAAACGCAACAACATCTGCAAACCGAACGCGACCCACAATAAATCAGATCTGCCGACACCATTTGTCACGGCGGGCACAGCTAATATATTTCCAACTGGCACGCACCGTTGATAACCTTGCATGCATGTTCTGATTACCCCCCACCATTTGTTGATCTGCATGTGCCGCCCATTCACAGCTTCCACCCGCTGATGATTGCAGAGGCTCACCGGTCCAAGCGAACGAAAAATCACCGGTAGATCCATCAGAAATAGAGCCGTGCGCCCGCAGCTCGAAATGGGCTCGCCGGGCTCACGCTAGTAATAAACGACAAAGGACTCACGGCTCACGCGCACGGCATCCCGCTAACATGCGCGGCATTCGAGAGAAGCAACGAATCTCAAGCCGCCTCCTATTTACGAGACCGCAGCAAGGACAGGGACGTCAAGCAGACCGTGACCCGAGTCCGCATTGACCCCTCAAGACGTGAGCCTTTTGGGCCGGAACTTGGTAGGTAGCTCGGAGGATACGCGCATAATGCTGAGGGAAGGAAGCAATGTGCAATTTACATGATGGTGGCATAACAATGTTACCTGTAAATCGGAAATACAGGAAACTCCGTGTCGGCCTCGCCGGGTTCATGCCTCATGTATAGGTCATACACGCTAGATCACAGTGAAGGTCAGCCACGCGACTCAATGAATACTGACGTAGGTGGGCATCTTTGCAGTCCATGAAGTAAACACGATGTATTGGGTACACGTAAGCACAAGTTTATGCAATAGCTGCTTGGTGCTCCGTGCTGCCTGGCTGGAAGGGCTTGGTTCTTGCTGCCTTGTGCGCTCGCAGAAGCTCAACAATCGTGGAGTGACCTTTCGACAGCGCCGCCTCCAGCGCCGTGCCGATTGTACCGCCTGGAGCATCCACATCCGCGCCATTCTCGAGTAGCATCTGAACGATATCGGTGGAGCCATTATACGACGCCGATTGCAACGCAGTTCCATCCTCTCCGCCAAGTGCGTTGACGTCGGCTCCTTCCTCGAGCAGAAATCGAACCATCGCCGCATTGCCTGGCTTCATCGCGGCCGACTGCAACGCACTGCCAATCTCTCCCTTGCGGGGGTTTACCTGGGCTCCCTTCTCCAGCAGGAGCCGAACGGTCCCCTCGTGCCCGCGACCCGACGCTGCCTGCAGCGCGTTGCGCCAGTGTGATCCCTGGAAGGTTATATCCGCTCCATTGTCCAAGAGTAACCGGACAATTCCTTCGTGGCCCTTATATGACGCCGCCAGCAGCGCGTTGCGCCAGAGTGATCCCTGGACGTTTAAATTGACATCCGCTCCATTGTCCAAGAGTACCTGGACAGTTCCTTCGTGGCCATTAAATGACGCCGCCAGCAGCGCAGTACCATATTCCTTTTCCTCTTCTTGTGCATTTACATCCAACCCAGATCTCAACAAATCTTGGCATGTTCGTTTCAGCCCAGCAACCGAAGAGTAATATAGAGGTGAGGCAAAGATTTTCTCGGGGTTGCCTGGTGCTAGTCCTGCTAGTGCTAGTCCTGCGTCCATGTCTGCATCGTAAAGCCGTACCCAGTTTTTATACATTGCATCTCTGGGCTGAAATAGGGCCATCACCAGTCTGTGAAGAGAATCAGATTCACCGTCAGCATCTGATTGAGCATGGTCCATCCACTGTCTGGCCGCATAATCAGAAAGTGGATATGTCCGTCTCGTGGTTGAGGACACGCAATTATGCTCGCTGAACTGCAACAGATAAGCCAGACATGTTTTGGCAATATACCTGTCAGCAACCCTACGGTTGAAATGATAGTATGACAGCTTTGGGTTTTTCTGTAGGTGTTCCGAGGTGAGATATTCTCGGACCGAAAAATGAGCGAGTCTGAGCGAGCTCGCTTCTCTGTCCTGGTTCATCCCGTCCCCATCCCGATGTACCTTGACCTCCGTGACGACAATAGTGACGAGACTGGAACATATAGTTACTATATTTCGTGGATCCCAAGGCCGTCGGCCTGGGTCAAATAGCGGACCATCTTCCGCGTCAGGATCGGTGGCCAGTACCTCAACAGCTTCTTCCAGTGATATCGGTCGAACCGCGAATGCGAGCCACTGCAACATCCTGAGAGCATCCCGTCTATGTTCCTCGTGAATAGCCGATAGAATTCTATCGTAGGTCTCATATAGTGTCCTTGGTAGAGATTTGAGTGCTTTCCTGAGCTCGGTCGGAGAGAAACAATTTCGAAGTGCATCTAGCTGGCAAACAGCCCATCGAAACCTTGCTGTCCTGTCAGTACATCTCAGCATAGATGCGCACAGACTACATTACATTCCGTGTGCGCCGTTAATCAGTGTACTTTCAATCAATTGCTTCTCTTCTGGTGAGCATCGCCTGAACTTGATATTATGATCAAGTGTCTTGCACACATGGGTACGGATGTCATCGTCGACTAAACACGCGTCCATGGGCACTTGGTGTGAAATGAGGGTATCCAATGTTTCTTCAATGTCACGGTCCCTCCGACTACTTGCCAGCATGTGTATCGTGTCAAGACCCCAACCATGGATCTCTCGAAGCATGGTCAGCAGCTCGTCTCTTTGTGGACATTGATCAAGGGCGTCGAACACAATATAGACGTTCTGAAAGGTACCGATGATGGCCTTGAGGGTTGCCATCAGCTGCTCTGGAGTTGGGGGTCGTCCTTCTTCGTTCGCCTCGAAAAGCTTCGCTAAGGCGACGGGGATGGTTGGGCGCTGCAAAGACAATTGCTTTATGGAGGATCGAAGGGCATCATTCGGCCGCGTGTCGCTGCTGCGGAAATCAAAATAGAAATACACGAACGCGACCGATGGATCCAGCTGGCAGCGACGAGATACGTCTTCAATGATAGTGGAGCTTGAGGGCACATTCGTTAGCTAGAAGGCGATAAATCTCAACCAGCATGATGTACTTACCATAGAACAGTCTTTCCAGCGCCGGCTAACCCACTATTTGAATGGCACGACTCAAACAAGCTGGATAATAGAAAACTCACGTATCCCATGAAGCCATAAGAATGAATTGGCCATGTTTGTCCATTCGTGGAAATCGTCACCCCCCAAAAACCATGTGCCGGTCGCCTCCTGTCGCTCCTTACAGACATTCGTATGTTTTGAGTGGTGCTCGGGAGGCGATATCCAATCGTGGATTTTTGCCGTTGCTCCGCTATACAAGGACCCCGCAGGATGAGGCATAATGACACCACAGGGTAACAGAAACATTAAACATACTTAATCTTGCAACAGCAGCCTCTTTTTGCAATTCTTCCACTCCGGTAGGTACCGTTTCGACTCCTGTATGTCCCAATGTCAATCGTCTGAAAGGTTGTCAATGAGTTTGCCTACAAGGGAGGGGGTGTAACATACGTCTGATCTGCGTTCAAGGCTGCGCTTAAGAGCTGCTGAAACTGTCCTAGATACTCGAGAGACTTCCTTGCTTCGCCCTCTTTGAATGGCCAGATCAGCGCTTGCATGCGACGATTAGCCTCTAACTTCTTGTGGAGAGTTTCAATCTCGGCCTGACACCGCGGAAGGCCATCGGGATCTTTTAGCAGCTTGCTCAAAGCAGGTAATCGAGATGATGCGTTGGTTTCATCATCCGTTGGCGATCGGAGAGATGTATCCTGGTCCACAAGTTCCACTAGCTCTTCCACTTCAGCTAGGACTCCTTGCAGTCCCATCAACAGATCGCGCAGCTTTTTCTTATCTTTGGACGCATTCTTGACACCATTTCCGTAATTGAAACATGTCGTGATAGTTGCTGAGGTGAGCTGAAGAACGCCAATGATGCTCGCTGATTGGTTGGTTAGCATACGAGCAGACATGCCATAAGTCCCGTCAACTTGCCCGCTAATCCAAGCTCTGCCATAACATCGAGTTGGTGGTTGTTGTAACAGCTGAGACCAGCGCGCAGTGAATAAATACTTGGTTGTGGTGGCGCCTACCGTGGCACTGTTGGTAGTCAACCCAATGAATCCTATTGGGTGGACCCACTGAGGATTCAGTATATAAACCATTATAGCTAGTGTAAATACCAACAGAACCTGTTGAAACTTCAATGAATCGGTTTCAGTGGAAAAAGTTTCGTTTCAATGAGTTGGTTTCAGGGGTTGACTCATGGGTATTCAGGGATCCTACAACGGAAGACCAATGGATTGAACCAGGCATTTCGAGTCGACGACCACTGGGTTCCCGTGAGATAGTCACTTACGACCCCGTGGTTCTATCACCACATTTCAGAGATGCAGCCACTGAATGTCACTGGCCTGAGATCTGAATAATATGAGGCAAATCACTGAAGATTCATGAAATTTGTAGTGAATGCTAGGTTGTATAGCTATGAGTTTTCAATGGTTATTGCCTTGCAATCTTGTTCAAATGCCATGGGATACCAGTTAAACTTCCCCATTATTTCAAGTCATAAATGAATATATACAAGGGAAAATACAGATGAAACATAAGGTGAAAATCACTAAAATACCGCTTTCCAATCCGTGAAACCCATACCAGGGTGCTTCAGTGGAGCGGCAGAATAGCGATGAAACCTTGACTCAGCCTGCGTTCATTTGATATCTGTGCCAAATAATGGTCAGCGTGTAAGTGCTCCTGACTGTGGCAGCATCTGAGACATGTATTGGCATGCCTGTGGGGAGGGGAGGGGAGATCGTGAGCAAGATGCTATTTTTGATGTGATAACCCAGTGGACTGCCGGCGAAAGGAGCTGATCAAGAGTACGAGTGGAGGGTCAGAAAAGAACGGACACGACGTACGCGGCTTCGTTTTCGACACAACATGCTCGACAGACCGTGCGTCCACGAACGGTGTGCATCTGTGCTTGGCGATGCAAGACATGAGAGCAATGCAAGACACAAGAAAAAGTATATGACCTGCATAACAGCTGGTACCAAAAAGAAAAACAGAATCAGTCGTGGCTAGCAACCCCCACCGTCAGCTGCACGCACCCGACTCATGCTCAATGATCGCTACCTTGGGGGATTCCGCCAGCTCCCACGCCGCATCCCTGAGGCAATCCTCCGGTACAACGTGTCCGAGTCCACAATCAGGATAAGCTCGCCCACACGTATGGCGCGCCCGTTCGCTGCCCACGGCATCCACCGCCGCCCGATCTCCTCAAACGTCTCTGTCAAGATTGGTTTTCAGGCGTTAATATCGTGTATTAGTGAACACAGCGAATGCCCGAATAACTTGTGCGAATAAGTATGCCGTTCGGCGAATAGGTGAACCAATGAATGTTCACAAGGTAAGAGGGTTTGCCTAAACGGGGCTCACCCTATCTACAGTCGTAGCGAAATAGCCCGTGACTCTTGACGATGTAACGTGCAAGGTCTCATGGAAGGGCTGTCTAAGTCTCGACAATCCCTTCGCTGGCGAAGGTGCTCCTTCGGAGCCCTTCGCCAACAGCACAGAAAATGGTTCGAAGGCTAAGGTAACGAAGATGAAGTATGAGAACTCACCAGTGATGCCTAAGTCCTCTGCTAGTCGAAGATGGAAATCTCCAAGAGAAGGCTTAAGACGATGACCACGGCGAGGTCAAAGCTGCACAAGATGAACGACATATGATAATTGAACTGGGGAATATACATGCGAATGTAAACTACTTATATTGAATTCTCGTAAGGTATCAGCGAATAGGAAAGAGGCCGTCACAAGTCAGGGTTGGATAGGGGTGCGCAGTCATGATACAACATAGATGAAATAAACATACAATAGAATGTGAGAAGAGGGAGAACATGAAATGACGGAGAGTAAAGGTGGCGAAGGCACTTATGGACAAAACCATGTCTTGGGACCCGCATACATGCTACCCTGCATGGACTCTTGGTCTACTGGGTTGATTCCGCACGACCTATGGAAGGGATGTCCTGCGAACATACTTTGACCATACGAACGCCCAATGGGGTTGGATTTAAGAAGACGATGGGGTTAATGATGAACCATCATGCCGGGTGAATGGTATCGATCGTATTTGATGGTGTGCCTGCTGGCGAATGATGTGAGCAGCGAATAGCCGTTCGGTGAAATGCAAGGAAGGGCGAACAGAAGTGACATAGGGGAGGAGAGGTCGAGGTGGAGGGCGAAGCCGAGCAAACACTGAGGAGGAGTAGCGAAAGGGAAAATGGGGATACCAAGGTGCAGGAAATACACAGGTCATGACAACCCAACTATCAGAACACCATCGGAAGAGGGTCGAGCAGAGGAGGTGGTAGGCCCAGTGATGACTGCCGAGTCAGTCCCAAGACGTCGATCGTGCGTTTGACGGCGTGGCTATGGTAGTTGGCACGAACAGCGAGAATTGGTTTCCGAACATGACAATGGTGATCAGAACGAACACGGAGGTTGTCAGGGGACACCCTGTTTTCCATTTCCAGTTCCGACTCCGCTTCTGGTTCCAATTCCATCTCCGCCTCCGCTTTCGGAAATGATTCCGCTTCTGGGAGAACTTCCACCAGTTCTGTTCGCCTTGCCAGTTCCACTCCAATTTCCGACTTCCACTCTCGGAACAGTGTCGGAAATCAAGCGACTCACGTAATAGGTGGCATCAAGGGTCGATCAAGGGTCAGGGTGGTCAGGGAGATGCAGGGTTGATGGCGGGTGCCAAGTGTTGTCCCTGGCTGCGCAGCGTAGTATAATACGGGCTTGCTGACATTGGGGGTCCTTAGACTTTTCTCTTTGGATTTCCCCTTGTCAGGTGAGAATCCCCTCTCTTGTATACTCTATTCATTTATACATACTTTGGATTTCCCCTTGTCAGTTGTGTGGTAGTGTGATCTCCACAACTAGCCGGGGTTGCCCTTACAGAGGTGGGGTGAGAAAATAGGAAAACTGAGCTTCTGAGTATGGGAAATAAATGCATCATGACAGTCTCCTCGACTGCCAGGTGCAGTGCGCACTCCTCGATGTCGAGCTCCACATCCGCAGCCGTCAGCGCACTGCTCGACGTCATCGTGAGTGTGGTTGCGCCCGAGCGTGCCGAGTTCGAGCTCGCACCCACACCCGCACCCACCGCCGTGATAGGCTTTCACAGAAAGGTGCTGACTGGTTCTGTTAGTTCTCAAAATACTAACGTACCTCATTGACATGCTTGTCAGAAATATTGGAGGAGGGATCGTTGATGTATGTGTTGTACACAGGGGATGGGTCGAGCGAATGCCCAACTCACCATCTTCCTTTTCACAGCCTCAATCGGTCTCTCTATTAAATCGTGCGACAGCTTCCGCCACGAAGAACAGCTGGGACAGCTACCTGGTATGGTGGTGGAGAACCTGGGATCACTCAGGTTGCGGCTGAGCATGCAGGCGGTCCGGTAACGGTGCAGGAGGGATCAATCTCGCGTGTGCGGTCAAGCTGAGTTCAAGACTCTGCCCAACCAGGACATGGGTGTAAGGAGGAGAGTGGGAGAAGAATACTACATGCGCTACGACGAGGCGAGTTGAGGGGCTGACCGTGGTGGCGATGGCGAGAGCGAAGGATGAAGAGCGCGCATACATTCGTTCTTGCATTAGTCAGCCAGGTCGTACTCGGACTCATCCTGTGCCTTTCGCCTTCCGCCAGAAATCGATTATCTTGCCTACTAGGTATTAGCGCAACTCGCGATCATACCCCAGACACTTGCACTAGTACTTAGTTGACTTCTGGAGATTGATCATGATTAGATAAAAAAAAATCTCATTCGTCATTTGGACTGTGCATTTTTTCCTGTACCTAAATTTCAGTACTTGTATAGTACTGATTTTTAGTGCTCTGTGAAATTATCTTTTGGGGACTAAATTTCAGTACAAGTTGGTACTATAATTTAGCTGTAGTGCAAGCAGAACTGAAATATAGTGCTTATTCTTTCTACGGTGTATACTTAGTGCTGTATCTCAAAAGCAGTTGTCACTTGGGGCCGCAGTAGCATTCTGGCACCTCAAGCATGGAAATTCATTGATACATATATGGAAACTTCAGTATATTTGCCCAGAAATATATATATTAATTCACTGGATTTCACTGAGTGCTCCATGAGCTATCTTGAAAAATTTTAAGTGTGCGAACAACGGCAATCCAGGCCTCGGAGCACTGAAATTCTCATGACAATTACGTTGAATATGTAGTTCCTATGGCACGGAAACTAAGTGACAAAGCCACTGAAAATTCTACTGGTCCAACCACTTGAATAATTTCATTGGTTTTTTTTAGGAAACCCGGTAAGCCCAAATTTCATTGGTTTGTTTCAATGGGGGCTGTTTCAATGATGTACCCACTGAAAACAGAAACCCCATGGGTAAACCCACTAGGTTTCAATGGATTCACTATCCACAGTGGTGGGCAATGATCGTGGCCCCACTCATCCTCTGGCACTGGACCAGTTCCGCCGAATCTCACTTCCACCCCACCGACAGCCTTCACCCCATCTTCATCCACACCCACTCATCTGGGCCCTTCCTACAACGTGGGGCACTGCGCAACCTTTCAAGTCACATGCAGGGGCCACTGCAAGTTACTCGTCCAGTGATCACTGACTGGGACTTGTGGCTAAGTCCTCTGCAGGTTTTATTCCAGTATTTGATCTTCCTTGTATGGTTTGAAACAGATAGTAGTCAAAACTGAGGTGGATGGCCCCATCCTCAGGGAGGATACTACTGGGTGACTTTCTGTAGCCCTAAATCCTTCAACTCTTAGTTCTAAATTGGCTCCGCGTGACAGCCATTGAGTTTGGGACCGATTTCGGTTCAACTGTAACTGTGAAAGTGCTCAAGTCACGGGTCCCACCATCCAATGAGCGGATCCATGTTTGGCCAGCCAATACTTATTTCTGCTTGCCAATCCTCCAGCTGATGGTCACTATGCATCGTATTCCTGGAAAACATGGCCCGGATGTACTATCTCCAAACGGGATGTGGATCAGCTCTGGATGTGGTTCAGAAGGATTTCTCATCACCCAGCTCATGTTTTATAACATGTAAATTGCTAGTATGTGATTATATAGATATATAAACAATGAACCCCTTATTTTCTTATATGAAAAAAGCATTGCTCAAAGCAAGGCAAGTGGCCATAAATTCAGGGTCACCTCATTTGACACCCCTCAAGGACTCAATTCAGGATGTAAAATTCTGGCAATTTTACAAAAACAAATATACATGCACTATCTAATTTCTGTGTAGTGATGGGCAAGGCCCGGCTTGCTCGGGCTTGGGCTTGCCAAATCCTGAGCCAGGCCCTTACCAGCAGGCCCGGCTTGGGCCGCAGCCTGTTGGTGGGGAACTTGTAAGGAGCCGGCATAACTATTAGTGGAGGTCCAATACGGCCAACCACTTACGCACACCAAAGGTAAGACACGGGCACCTAGGCCTGTGTCTCCTCATATAAGTAGTCTATGAAAGGATACATGTAAACTAGAGAGAACCTACCCCTGAACATCTATTTGGTTACGACTGGTCATCCCATCCACTAAGAGATATTTTGAAGTCCTCTCTAACCCTCTTACATTTTTTGACCTGTCTTCAAAATCCAACACCTTTTGAAACTCCCCAACCTGATCAACTGGTGAGCATATCGCACAAATTCCCATAACTAATCAAGACCTATTATGTTGACTTGAACCGGCTGAACATACCAACGAGAAACGCGCCCACAGCGTGCTGCCAGCATGGATGCGGTACGTACACTCGATACTACTCATGGTGAACACCTAACGGCATTCCATGAGGCACTGAGTAGGCGACAAGGGGGTGAACGGGGTACAACGCACCCGCCGTCCCAAGCATCGCTTCAAGTGACCAGCTGCAAGGGATCTATACCCTCAGTGGACACCTCCAACGAGGTTAGAGTGGAGGATATACCACTCCTTCCCTCTGTCTCAGACGTGCTCTCTAGTACTCAGCACGTCGAAGCTCCCTCGGACCTTCGAAGGGCCAAGGTGGAAGCTGTAGATGCCCCTGGGAGCGCTGAGCACAACCCGGTGGAAGCAGCAGTCAGCGATAGCGCTGACGTTGTCCCTTCCAATGATGAGGCGAGAGCCCCTGTCAAGTGGGAGGATTTCAATGGCTCTGAACACCCTTACGGTCGCCTACCGACTGGTTGGGGAGAAACCAAGCCTAGTAACTGTCAAGATTGGATTTTAGGCGTTAATATCGTGTATTAGTGAACACAGCGAATGCCCAAATAGCTTGTGCGAAGAAGTGTGCCGTTCGGCGAATAAGGTGAACCAATAAATGTTCAGAAGGTAAGAAGGTTGCCTGAACGGAGCTCGCCCTATCTACAGTCATAGCGAAGTAGCTGGTAACACTTGACGATGTAATGTGCAAGGTGTCCCGGAAAGGTTGTTTGAGTAGCAACAATCCTTTCGCTGGCTAAGGCGCTCCTTTGGAGCCCTTCGCCGACAGCGCAGATAATAGTACGAAGGCTAAGGTAACGAAGGTGAAGTACGAAAACTCACTAGTGGTGCTTAAGTCCTCCTCTGGTCCAAGGTAGGAATCTACAGGAGAGGGCTCAAGACGATGATCACAGTGAGGTCAAGTTTTGCACAAGATGGACATATGATAATTGAACTGGGGAATATACATGCGAATGTAGACTACTCATACTGAATGCTCATATGATGCTAGCGAATTGGAAAGAGGCTGTCCTGAGTCAGGGTTGGATAGGGGTGTGCAGTCAGGATACAGATAGATGAAATACATATACAATAGAATGAAAGAGGATTGCGAACATGAAACGATGGGGAGGAAAGAGGGCAAAGATACCTATGTATGAAAACACGCCTTGAGATCTGCATACATGTTACCCTGCATGGACTCTTGGTCTGCTGGGTTGATCCCACACAATTTACGGGTAGGACGTCCCGTGAATGCATTCCGGCCATAGGGACACCCAAAGGGGGTTGAGTCGAGAAGATGATGGGACCAGTGATGAACCATCAAGCGGGGTAAAGGATGTTGATCGCGTTTGATGGCGTGCCTACTGGCGAATGATGCGAGTAGCGAATGGTCGTTTGGTGAATGCGGCAAAGAGTGAATGGAGCGAGGTGCAAATGGAGCAAACATAGAGGAGGCATGGTGGAAGGGAAGGGCGAAGCCAAGTGAACATAGAGGAGGAGTGGTGAAAGGGAAAATAGGGATAGCTGAAATGGGTCATGACAACTGTATAGAGTGAAAAATTCAGCGAAGCTAATTCGTCCTGCCTTGCAGTGGTATGAGTCCCATTGAGTCCAACCTGCATGGAGGCTGCAACTGACACTATCTGAATGCGTCCTGAGCATGTGGGTCTGTCATGGAGTGGGAGTTTAACAGATGATGGGTTCTATGATGGATGACGGCCCCAACACCTGGGGTCCTGACAGGAATGATGCGAATAGTGAATGTGAAAGCAGTATGGCGACGAATATTTTGGCAAGGTATTCGCTGGTTTGGGAAGTTGTTCGCTGGTTTGGGAAGTTGTTCGCTGGTTTGGGAAGTTGTTCGCTGGTTTGGGAAGTTGTTCGCTGGTTCGGGAAGTTGTTCGCTGGTTCGGGAAGTTGTTCGCTGGTTCGGGAAGTTGTTCGCTGGTTCGGGAAGTTGTTCGCTGGTTCGGGAAGTTGTTCGCTGGTTCGGGAAGTTGTTCGCTGGTTCGGGAGGTCATTCTCTGTGTGTTGAGGGATAATTTGCAGAATAAACGAATCATGACAGTAACGACTCGATGCAGTCGACGCGTACTAGTCATGAATTCCATGAACTGGATGCAGCTTCGCACAGTTCTTACATGGAATTCATGATGAATATACTGTATGGTCTAGACAATGACATGCAGAATGAATTATACGCTTGAGCTGAGAGATACAAAAACATTAAACGTACAATGGACTTAGACTCCAACACTACACATAGCATAGTCTCTTCCTTCACGCCTGCTCAGCTGTCCTATGCCATGGGCACACCACCCGCAGCAGAATCCTCCCATACAAGAGATGTACATCAGACAGGAAGTAGTGCAAAGCATAACCTTGAATGACTCCAGCTCAACAGATGAATTCACCGCGAGCACTGAAGTACCCCATAATCGTACCAGATCATCTGAACTGCTGGACATCATTATGTTGCGAGGCATAACACCAGGTGGGAATGTTATGAAGCCCAGCATCCCATGTGAGATGCACAAGGCAGCGGATCAAACTCCTCCCATGAGCTACTTCATGAGGAACATCGCCCCTGCTGGACAACCAGACCCAGATGGATCAGACTCGTCTGACTCAAGCATCCAGTAGTAGCACAAGAACACTCTGCACTGCCAAGCGTCCTGAAAAGAAGAGTGACGACCATGAGCAGCGGAGGTCCAAGAAGGACACAGTGACTACAGTCAAGATTGATACACCCACCGCTTATAATGGCACACCAGACTTCGATGCCTTCGAGCATTGGTCATATGCCGTAAACGTGTAGTTTGAGATTACTGGATTCCCCAAGAAGCACCACGTCAAACAGATGCTTGCTTTCATGTCAGGAAAGGCACAGCAGTATTTTATGATATTTGTTGCACCAGATGTTAAGAACTGGACCGTCAAATCTGTGGGACACGGTCTATTCAACTATTGCTTTCCCCCTGCTTTTAGAAGGCAGATGAGGACACGTTTCAATGAACTCGTGCAAGGGAAATGCACTGTAAAGGAATATCTTCGCTGTAAGGGCAACCCTGGCTGGTTGTGGAGATCACACTACCACACAACTGACAAGGGGAAATCCAAAGTATGTATAAATGAACAGAGTATACAAGAGAGGGGATTCTCACCTGACAAGGGGAAATCCAAAGAGGAAAGTCTAAGGACCCCCGATGTCAGCGAGCCCGTATTATACTACGCTACGCAGCCAGGGACAACACTTGGCACCCGCCATCAACCCTGCATCCCCCTGACCTCCCTGACCCTTGATCAACCCTGGATGCCACCCATTACGCGAGTCGCTTGATTTCCGACACTGTTCCAAGAGTGGAAGTTGGAAATTGGAGTGGAACTGGCAAAGTGAACAGAACTGGTGGAAGTTCTCCCGGAAGCGGAATCATTTCCGAAAGCGGAGGCGGAGATGGAATCGGAACTGGAAGCGGAGTCGGAAATGTTATAAGGGTACAAGGAGGGAGATGGAGACAGAGACGGAATGGAACACAATGCGCAATGCGCGAGACGAAACACTAGTGAGGACTGCTGTTAACTCACTCAACTGGACTCAAGCTATGTGAGTGGACGGGCTGAAACCGATCGATTTGTTGTAACTAATGATCTAGCTACTTATACAAGTCAGTCATAGGGGTGGGATACCGGCAGAAAGTATTGGAACATGAGCCGGTATTATGACCGGTGACGAGCCACAGAAGCGGCACATGGATGTGACAGCAGACAGATCACTAGCTAGAAGGGTGGGGAAAATACTAGAAATCATAGGATAAATACTACTGGATTCACAACAGGAAATGGAGTCGGAACTGGGTGTGGTGTCGGAACTGGAAATGGAAAACAGGGTGTCCCCTGACATTCGCCTGCTGTGATCAATGGCGGCACGACTGCCTGACATCACTGAGTTCCAGCTGATACAGCGGTTCTGGGACGGTGTACAGTCATACTTACGCCTGAAATGGACTGAGAACGGATTTACCCCTGAGTTCTCCACACTAGACGACCTGGAACTGTCAGCAGAGCAATATGAGAATGCGGAAAGCTTACGACTGTACGAATCACATCAGGCTGGCAAGGAAGTGCAAGTGTCCACAACAACGCATGCAGACCACCTGACAGTGACAGGGAGGGCGTGCTCGAGTCAGAGGATGAATAGAACTGCAAATAAGCAAGCACTCACTGTCCGGAGCAACCACTGGCGTAGCTTCAAACTGTCAGCAACCACTGACATCGCACGTCCCACTTCTGCATTTACACAGCCAAAACTGCATGATCCTTGTGCTGCCATGACAGTACCTCACGTACAATGCCCTCAGATGATGCCAGAAAAATGCAACAAACTACAAGCAAATAATCAATGCTTCATTTGTGAGTGTTTTGGAACCCTTCAAGACTTTGGTGTTATTGCTAACACTTCAATCTATCAGAACGTGTCGTTTATGAGACTTCAAGAATATTAAACAATGCTGCAGCACAACTCCAGAAATAATTTAATATTTGTACCTTGGTTGCAATCCGCGTAAAAACTAGTCCAAGTTAATACGGATGGAAGGCAATACATTTCTCAGCAGCACTGAAAAATAAACTAAAAGACTGTAGGTTCAAGGACAGTATTGGGGTCCAAGTGTATTCCAAAATATAAAGGAATGTACTTAGCAGGCGAATTTATAAATGGACTGCCCTGATAATCTACCAGCGCACAGCAATAAAACGAGGGATGAACGAGTTTTATGGAAGTGACTTGTGAAAGTCTCCAATCAGGAAAATCAACTGATCAGATCGTCTCGGGTATTGGAGTGCGAATGGCAAGACTATCAATTGACAGACTCACTCTGTAGAATTACACCTGGAGGATTAGTCCAAGTGGCTAAGCAGTAAAGTAACTACTTAACAAGGAATTAGACACTAAAGTAAGTGAATAACCCTAGCTGGGATTAGCAGCTTAGTAAGATGCAAGTCACATGAGGTCACATGGATAGAAGATGTTAGATTGTTAGAATGATAATTCAGGGAGGTCAGAATGGCCTCCTTTTATATTGTAAAATACACAGGATTACATAAAATGGGGTTCTTCTATCTATTAGGCGAGTGATGTCATATGTAAATATTTGCACTGCTAAAACACACCCTCATAACTATTGCGGTGTGTTTGTGCAAAGAAATTGGAAATAGATAGCCAATCACCTTCCCTGGTTTGCACAGCCTTTCACAGCCATACACAGCCTTGCACTGCCCTGCACAGCCGCTATGACATCAAGGGGCCTATTTGGTGTCATAGCGTTGTGTTTGGAGGATCCATTCATCCAATAGGCTTTGCTAAACCTGCACCCTAGTTTTTGTTTTGGAACCCTTCAAGACTTTGGTGTTATTGCTAACGCCTCTGTCTATCAGAACGTGTTGTTTACACGACTAGTAGAATACCAGTTCAATGCAGCAGCACAACTCCAGAAATAATTTAATATTTGTACCTTGGTTGCAATCTGTGTAATAACTAGTCCAAGTTATTACAGCTGGAAGGCAATGCGTTTCTTAGCTGCACTGAACAATAAACTAAAAGAGTGTGTAGGTTCAAGGACACTATCGGGGTCCAAGAGTATTCCTTTTAATAAAGAGGGATTAGGCTCCGCAGGAGAGTTTGTAAGTGGATTGGGTCGACCAACGTCAATGCACTGCAATAATGAGAGAGTAATGTGAAGTGGCTTTCGCGCACAACTTGACTTGACTTGTGAAAGTCACTGAACAGGAAAATCAACTGAACAGCTCGTCTTGGGTATTGGAGTGCTAATTGACAAGAAAATCGATTGCCAACCTCACTCTGTAGAGTTTCACCCAGCGTGTTAGGCTAAGTGGCTAAGCAGCAAAGCAACTACTTAACTAAGAATAGTTACTCTAAGCAAGAGTAGTATTCTAGTTCGGGTTAGGAACTTAGGTAAGATGTGCAAGTCACACAAGCTGTGTAGGATAGAAAATGGGTAGATTGATTGCTCAAAGGGAAGGCAAAGGGCCTCCTTTTATATTGTAATGTACAAGAGCTTAGTAAGCAGGTAGAACCTTCTATCTATTAATGGAATGGGGGAAGAAGCTTGTGGAAGATGGAAGAAAGGGTTGGAAGAAACTGGCTGTTTCCAGGGGACTCTACCATGCTTCCTACCAATCAGAGCTTGATTTGTCAGGAATGACTCACTGAAAAGGGTCATGTGCCATAGCACAGCTTGGCTGAGTCATGTACTCCTGACTCACCAAGTTGTGCCTGGATTGGTTGAGTCATTGAGGCTGTATCTCCAGATAACCATGTATTTGGCACTCAGAAGCTGAGTAAGCAGTTCTGAGCCAATTAGGGCTCTGTAGCCATAATTACTAAGAGCACTGCTTAGCACAGCTGAGCATAGCCTGGTACAGCCTAGTTGTCATGACTGACCATGATCCCCATTGTTTGGTGAAGCCAAACAGGCTGCACAGTTGCTATGGCTGCATATAGCAACTGTTTGGGACTCAGCTGGAAATACTGAGGGAGCCATCCTGCCGGACTTGTGGGTGCTTGGGTGACCATAAGTCCGAAAATGCGGCCACCGCCGAGGTGCCCAGCGGAGTTTGAAATAGAGCGCCCGGAACAGAGTTGTGGGTGCTAGAGGATCCACAACTCTGTAATGACAGAAAAATGGTAGTTTGAGCCATGGAGACTTTTGGAAAAATAAGGAAAAATATAAGATAACTAGAGGAATGTTTGAAAAGCCTTTCCCCAGTTATATTAACAGCATACAGATACTGTTAATTCTTCAAATGTGTTTTTACATGTTGTCAAGACAAAAGGAAAAGACTAGGGCTAGTTGAGCAGCCTTCCTTGGCTGGTTGAACAGCCGTTCCCTACAATTTTGGCTTTGTACATCTTTGTGTGGCTTTATACACAGCCTTGCACAGCCATGGTTGCTATGATGCAAGTCATGTGCCAGCTGGGTTTGAATTGCACAGGCTTGTGTAAGTGGTAGAGGACGCATTCAGTCTCAGTGGCTGAGTTTGAGTGAGCCAAGGTACCGGAGTTGTAGGTGCTTGAGTGCCTGCAACTCCGAATTCACAGTTCGTGGAAAGCTCCGGTCTGAGTTTGAAACTGAGTGGCTGTGGCAGAGTTGTGGACGTGTATGGGTTCATAACTCTGCCTGACAGAATAAGGAGTTTTTGAGCCAGGGAAGCCAAGTTAAATGGCGAAAAAATAAGAGGAAATTCGAGGAATATTTGAATAGAGTTTTCCCAATAATAGCCACGTATATTTGCTACTATCAGCTGGGAAAACAAGGTTTTAAAATGATTTTAATCCTTTTTTCGTGAGGTTTTTCATTAGCAACGGTTCCCACACAGTGAGCAAAAGGGACACTTATCTTGAGATTGTCCTCGCCGCTCCACAGTAAGGCCCCCTGGCATCCAGGCAGCAACCGTGAACTTCGTGAAGCTGCAAGAAGCCTCAGATACAGCCCATAATCAAATGGAGCTACAGCTGAACTGCATGAACCTGTCAGGGTTCACGCGTTTCCTTCCACAAGTTTCTATTTCCTTCCATGAGTTTCCGTCACCTTCCGTCAGTTTCCGTAACCTTCTACAAGTTTCTATCATCTTCCACGAGTTTCCACAACCTTCTACAAGTTTCTGTCTCCCCTATTATGTAAACCTTGCCAGCGCTATAAGACTTTAGCCAGTGTGGTGGTGTTTCCTCAGCTTGATCTCTGAGGATACCCACTACACAGGCAAGTCCCCATGTATCTATCGTTGGTAGATTTATAAACTGAGGATACCCACTACACAGTTGGTTATTGTCCTTGCATCGGCCGCTATCTCCTTGAGTATCTTTAGGTTGTGGCTTCGTCATTAGTGTTGCCCTCACAGAAGATCAAGCTCATAGGACGACCCCACACACTTTTCTTAACCAACCTTCATCTCAGCCTATGGCAGACCAACTCCCGGAGGCATACTGGGACTCTTTGGGTGAACATGGGCCATTTCTTCGAGGCCTCCTTTCCAGCCAAGCGCAGCAGCTGCAGCAACTTCAACTGCAGGATCAGGAGCTGCACAATCAGATTGTTAATGTTCACAACCACTTAGCCCATGCTGCCACCAACGCTGCTGTTGCTGCTGCTCAAGCCCTTGCGCCCTCAGTACCTCATAGTGTCCCTCCATCTACTCGCTCTATCAAAGCAGCAGAACTGGAGAAGTTCAATGGAGACCGTGCAGAGACTGAAGGGTTTATCAGATCTATCAAGTTGTCCATCACCATACAGCCAGCATCCGTCCCAGATGAGTGCACAAAGATCCTATATGCTCTTTCCTTCATGACAGAAGGCTCTGCGGAGATATGGGCACACAACGAGACACAGGCTGTCATTGATGGCACCTCCTCTATATCCACTCTGGAGGAGTTCATTAAACGTGTGGACGAGGCCTTTGGGGACCCAGATCGTGCCAGAATGGCTCGCACTAAGCTGCATGACCTCAGGATGATGTCAGGAATGTCGGCAGATGAATACATGGCTCAATTTGAGATCCTGGCAGGCAAGACAGGCTTTAATGATGAGGCACTCGAGGATGCCTATGCTCGTGGCCTTACAGCAGGTATCCTTGACAAGATCCACTGTTACGACCGTTCATTTCCGACTTCCGACCTTCAGTTCCGCAACACTTTCCGCCCATCCGATATTTCCGACATTCCGCCCTTTGTTCTATTCCCTTGTTCTTTCGACTCTATTACTCGGACCCACCGGACCCACTTCATTGTTCATCAAGACCATATATCCGGTCACCCTTGTAGTTCGTTGTCAGACATGTTTTCCCAACCCCTTGTTCTTTGCCATTGTTTTACCTTACCCTGAACCCCCCTTGTAGTCCCATTGTTTCCCGATTAGTTAGTTTCCACGCATTGTCTACTCGACTTCCGCTTCCCCCGGAATTTGCGTAGTACTAACCCATTACCTGTTGTCTCAGCTCTTTGTATAAAAGCCTGTCATGTATGTCTGTTATTCTGCAATCAGATAATCACCTTCAATACTTGATTTCCTTCGCTCCATCTCCTGTTCTTAGCACAGTGAGTCTAGCAAGACCTCCATCTTTCCGCCTTCCATCTTCCGCCTCAATTCTGCCTCAAGTTCCGACGAATCTTCAGTTCAGTACATTCCGCCTTCCGACCCATTTCCGAAATACCTAGGACGATAGTTCATTGGGGGTGCAACCTACAAGTTGAATCCGCTGTCCTTTCCAGCTCCAACTTAGCAGAAATCTCGATACGTAACATCCATGCCCAGCCCTTTCTTCCACCCATCCTCAAAGGCTGGAAGGAAGCAGCCTGTCAGATTGACAGCAAATCATCGCCATAGGTCAGGAAGGCACAGACACCTCATGTTCCTAATCACCCTCCTCCTGCCCGACCACTCCACACTCCTGCTACGGCACCTGTTGTCACAGCACCACCCAGTAATGCGACACCTATGGACATTGACTCATCCCGCCGCCGCACCGAAACACGGACCTGCTACAACTGTAAGAGACCTGGTCACATTTCACCAGACTGTCCTGAACCTTGCAAGCCACGAATCCGTGCAAACCTCACAGAGGCAGACATTGCAGCAATGTCTCTAAATCTGTAGCAGCGGCAATGGAGGAACGCAAACAGAAGGTGGAAGCCCCTGTCCAAGAGGAAGGAAAGGGTTTTTAGGCCAGTCAGTGGTGAAAGACATGCCCCGCTCGACGAATCGGTTTTCAGTTCTCGAAACATGTACAATAGGGATCACAGGCGATATGATGCATCCTTCTCCTATCCCTGATCGAACTAAAACCAAACCAGCCATGCCGAAAACCCAACCCATCGCTCCAGTTGCTAATGCAAACCTTCCAGTCCCTCTATATGTCCATACTGCGGACCTCCGCCGATGCACCAAAGTACCTCTCAAGGTCCACTCTGTTGACACAGGGCATCCACTTGCAATTGACTCCCTCCTTGACAGTGGTGCTACAGGGATGTTCATCGATGTGGAGTTTGTAAGGGAACACAGACTTCGGACCCGTCCCCTACCTCGTGCCATCCCTGTCTACAATATTGATGGTACCCCAAATGAGGCTGGCTCAATCAAGGAAGAGGTCGACCTCATTTTCACCTTTGGGGATCATACGGAACGTGCCACATTCTCTGTCACGAGCCTTGGACGACTTGCCATCATTCTTGGTCACACATGGCTTGTTGAACACAACCCAGAAGTTAACTGGCGTACAGGAGACGTGAAGATGACACGCTGTCCCAAGTCATGTGGGGGCAGACCTGTTGTCAGAGCGCCCACAGTCGAAACTGTTCCAGAAGAGAGTGTAGATCAAGAGGAGGTTCCCATACAGCACACCCGCTCCCTACTTGAGGAAGGAGACAGGACCTTTGTCATCTTTGTGAATGAGAGTCCTAAAACGATTGGCGCAGGCTGGACTGTCTCCCAACAGCTTGCTGAACGGGCCAGCAAGTCTGCACCAGTCAGATCCTTCGAGGACCTTGTCCCTAAACCATACCAGGAGTTCAAGGATGTGTTTTCTAAGGAGTCATTTGACCAACTGCCTCCTCGAAAACCCTGGGACCATGCGATTGAGCTCACTCCAGGTGCACAACCCTTCAGCACAAAGGTTTACCCAATGTCACTGGTTGAGCAAAGGGAACTGGATAACTTCCTTGAGGAGAACCTGAAGAGCCATCGTATCCGTCCTTCCAAGTCACCTATGGCATCTCCAGTCTTCTTTGTGAAGAAAAAGGACGGCAGTCTTAGATTTGTGCAAGACTACCGGAAGCTCAATGATATAACAATCAAGAATGCCTATCCTTTGCCCCTTGTTCCAGACATCATGAATAAGATTGCTGCTGGAAGGGCTAAATACTGCACAAAGCTTGACATTCGCTGGGGATATAATAATGTACACATAAAAGAGGGAGATGAGTGGAAGGCAGCCTTTCGGACAAATAGGGGCCTGTATGAACCTCTAGTCATGTTCTTTGGACTCACGAACAGCCTAGCAACCTTCCAGATGATGATGAATGACATCTTAAAGAGTCTCATCAATGAAGGGGTTGTGGTGGTGTTCATGGATGACATTCTCATCTTCACAGAGTCGCTTGAAGAACATCGTAGGATTGTACGATGTGTCCTTGAAATCCTCTGGGCCAACAACCTGTACCTCAAACCTGAAAAATGCCTATTTGAGCAACTAGAGGTGGAGTATCTTGGCCTCATCCTCTCTCAAGGACAGGTTGCCATGGACCCAGTCAAGGTTGCAGTGCGGGACTTGTTAGCAACTAGGGGCTATGGCAGGGAAGGTTCGGTAGAGTTCTTAGAAAGCTAGAATCAAATATACTCTCTCAGTGAATTTATTGTCACTGATGTATTAATACAGTACCTAGAATCAAATATACTACATGATTTTCAGTCAACATGCTATGTAAATATGAAAGATACTACTCGCCTCTCTCAGTGAATTTATTGTCACTGAGAGAGGAGTGTAATCCTGTCTCAGAAGGCATATACTTGCACCCGGCCCTTTAGCGCCCAAGGGCTCGCGCGTCGAAGTCATTTCAAACTCCGCTGGGTGCAGCCGCCTGTGAAAGTAGAAATAACAGAATGAAATGGAGAGATAGAGAGTGACTGGAAAATTTCGAAAATAAGCAGAGAAATGGATGCATGGTACAAGAACAGTATGAGAAAATATTGAAACACCACACAATAAATTGAATATATTATGCTTGATTTTGGTGCAGGAGCATAAATGCACCCAACAGGACTGGCCAATACCACGTAACGTCACTGAAGTCAAATCATTCCTTGGTTTCATCAACTTCTACCGTCGATTTGTGGAATACTTCTCACACATTGCAAAGCCCCTCAACCAGTTGACAAAACAGGATGCCCAATGGTCTTGGGATCTGAATGGCCCAGAGCAAGTGTCCTTTGACAAGCTCAAACTCCTCATCACCTCAACACCGATCCTTGTCCTCCCTGATCAAGACAAACATTTCCGTCTTGAAACAGATGCCTCAGCCTATGCCACAGGAGCAGTACTGTCCCAGCTATGTGATGATGGCAAATGGCAGCCTGTGGGGTTTGTGTCCAAAAGCCTCAATGATGCTGAACGCAACTATGCCATCCATGACAAGGAGCTTCTTTCTGTGATTCAGGGATTAGAGGAATGGCGCCACATCTTAGAGGGAACGAAGCACAAGATTGAGATTCTCAATGACCATCAGAATCTCACCTACTTCTGCACTGCACAAAACTTGAACCGTCATCAAGCACGCTAGTCACTCTACCTCTCTTGCTTTGATTTTGAGCTGATCCATCGTCCTGGTCGTCATTCAGCCAAGCCTGATGCACTCTCACGACACGTGGATCATAAGCGGGGGGAGGAAGACAACCAAAATCAAGTCTTACTTACCCCTGACTTGTTCCACATCAAGGGGAATCCCCCAGAGGCTGGCACGCAGTTAGTCCCAGGTGAAGGTGATGCTTTCCTCAATCGAGTAAGGAACTGTGTAGACCGGGATGAAAAGGTTGTCAAGGCTCTCAAAGAACTGGGTTCCTCTGGAAATTTACGAGGAGAATAGTGGTCTGAACAGGATGGGCTTGTCCTCTATCACAACAAGGTGTACGTGCCGCTTGATGCAAAACTACGACATGACATAGTGAAAGCGCACCATGACATGCCTCTCACCTGTCACCCTGGTCATTGGAGAACTACTGAACTAGTTGCTCGGAGTTACTGGTGACCTGGGATGGGACGTTACATTGCAAAATACATAAAGGCCTGTGACCTGTGCAACCGGACAAAAACCTTCCCTGCTTCTCCCATTGGCAAGCTTCTACCAAACCATATCCCAGACCGTAGATGGCAGGTTATGTCTGTTGACTTGATCGTAGAACTGCCTACCAGTCATGGCTATGATTCTCTCCTTGTTGTCATCGATCGCCTCTCAAAGCGTGCACATGTCATTCCCACCACTTCAGATGTAACTTCGGTGGGAGTCACCCGACTCTTCCGTGATCATGTTTGGAAACTTCATGGGCTCCCTGAAGAAATCATCAGTGATCGAGGCACACAGTTCATCTCCCAGTTCATGCATGAACTGAACAAACTTCTTGGTGTCAAAGTCGCTGCCTCTACTGCTTATCACCCCCAAACTGATGGACAGACCAAAAGGGTAAATCAGGAGATTGAGCAATACCTTCAACTATTCATCAACCAGCGTCAGGATGATTGGTTCAAATGGATATCCTTGGCCGAGTTTGCCTATAACAACCGAATCCATGCCTCAACCCAGATTACACCTTTCATGTTGGACAGTGGCCAACATCCAAGACTGGGACTGGAACCAGTCCAGGAAACTCGACTTGAGGCCCTGGATGAGTTCACAACACGGATGGAAGCGGCCACAAGAGAAGCTCGTTCAGCCCTGTCCAAGGCAGCAGAGGACATGGCACACTTCTATGACGTGCACCATAGAGCAGCCCCGGTTTATAAGCTTGGTGGCAAGGTTTGGCTCAATGCACAAAACATCACAACCACTCACCCAATGAAGAAGCTAGACCACAAGTGGCTAGGCCCCTACACTGTTAATAAGATGGTCTCACGAAATGCCTATGGTCTAAATCTTCCTGCATCCTTTGGTAGCACACATCCAGTGTTCTCTATTGTCCTGCTTCGGCCATATGAAGATGACCCAATTCTTGAACGTCATGCCCCTCCACCACCCCCCCTGTCATACGGGATGGAGCCGAAGAATATGAAGTTGAAAGGATTCTAGACAGCAGGATGTTCCGTGGAAGGTTGGAGTATCTCTGTAAATAACCCGTGTATCTACATGTACATTAGTTATTACATAATCCCAGTGGGCCCCTTAGGGACCCACTGTATAGTTTATGCGTGGGAACCGGCCAGCGGTCCCCATTGCATCTTACCCTTACACTGTCACTACGTAGCATCAGAATACCACACATTGGTCAAGTTCTGTCGTGCTCTTGTGACCTGAGGCTTAAGATAGATATCTTTACACCTTTTTGAACTATCCTGCGGTTGATCGCCACGCGACCAACCGATAGTGGATTCGAAGCAATCTTGAAAAAGATCGCTGCGTTGACAACTAAACATTGTTGAGACCCTCCAGTAGACCCTCTACTGTCGGCTGCGAGCATGATGATTCCACGCAGTCGAAGACGGACCCGAGCGACGAGCTTGAGGTCCACACCCCAGGCGCAGCTCAGTGACACGACGGCTGACGCTATCCTGGACCAAGAGACCAGGACGATAGAAGACGGAGAGATCATAGATCTCACTGCCCTCGTCCCCTCAGCAGAGGACGAGGAAAATCCCAACCACGTCTCGTCGAGCGTGGCTGAAGAAGAGACGACGCCGGGCAACGAGCCGGCGCCGCCCCCCCATCTCTCTCTGCCCAAAGACAAAGGAAAGGGCAGAGAAGTCTCGCCGTCGTCGGACGGTAGAGCAACAACGTCAAGACGGGCACAAAGCCACGACTCAAACAGATGCTCACGAAGTAGAGCGACGACGATCGTCCCTGAAGGAGGACGACGGCAAAAGAGACGAGCCCCAGACGATGGTCAGGACTCAGAATACTCAAGCTCTAGTCGCAAGAGCTCAAGGGCTCACGCCATCGACCACGAGATGGCAGAGGCCCTGAACAAACAGGTGCAGGCTGCGCTGCACCGAAGTATGCTGATGCGCCACAAGCATGATCAGCTGGCATCACAGCTTGACAACGCCGCCGCCGCCCTAATGGCAATCGGCAAGGAACTCCACCAGGCGGAGGAGGTCAGGCTGCAAGACGCAGCCACGCTGGAGGACGTCCAGAAAGCACTCCACCCACCCGGGGAACGCGACGCAACTCGTCTGAGCTCGCGACAGTCCGCAGCTAACGAACGCAGTCGCGACGTGCGCCGAAAGGAGCGAGACAAGCAGCGAATGCCGCCACCAGCTGTCCCGGTCAAACAGGACGTAAGGTTCGGGAACGAGCCTCAGGAACAACCGGCTGCCCCAACGGACAGCCGTAAAACGATCCAACAGATCATTAGGGATCAGGTCACCTCAGGGCCTGACTCTGAAACGATGACCGAGAGCTTAGAGCTCGAAGTCGCACACTGGCAGCGTAAAGAAGCCGCAGCCGCACGCCGCCACACACGGGCACTCGAGCTACTAGCGAAGAACGCTGAAGAAACGGTGGCCCACAGCCACACCACTCAACTACCCGACGAGCAGCTCACGCAAGCCGTACAAGACGCACGGCAAGCGCGCGCAGCCTACAACAGCAGGCTACGGATCCGCAACGCGGGACTGACCGGGGACACCAGGCACAAAACGCCCCCAGAACCGAGAGCACAAAATGCTCCCGATCCCGAGCCCAATCCGGGCCCGGGGCCCGTCAGGGCATATAACAGCCTGCCCCGCGCGGCGTCACAACCGCGCGAGCGATCCATGGCCCCAACGGAAGGCCAGGGAATCCCTGACCAGGCCGACATCGTACCAATGGAGCCGTACGACGGGATCACACGGATTATCTGCGTGGCGTTAGCAGACGCCGCGGACACAGACCCGGAGAAGTCTGTGCTAGCAAAGGCCGGCGTAAAATTGGCCCACCCCGAACCATATGCAGGGGGATCGGACCTCGAAGAGATTGAAGTCTTCGTGGCAGCCATCCTACGATGGCTAAAAATGAATTGCCTCCTAGGGCCAACCAGCATTGACACGCAGGTCGGCTATGTGGGCACTCGCCTCACCGGCGAAGCCCAGGAATGGTTCCTTCGAAACGTTGAACGCTTCGATCGCCAGGTCCACAGCTGGACGCTGGAATCTGTGATGCAAGGCCTTCAAAAGAGGTTCCTGCACACACTGACATACCATCATGCATCGAATAAGTTCGACGCGGTCATGCAAGGCATGAAAACCGTTCAGGAGATGCTGAACGAGCTCACGAAATACGCGGCACGTATGATACAGCCGCCAGACGAGTACATGTTCCGGAGACGGTTCGTATCGGCGCTGCGCGAAACACTGCGCAACGAAGTCCTCAAAAAGGGCTATAATGCCGAGAGCAGCTCAATAGAGCAACTCTTCGAGACGGCCCGGATGATCGAGGAGGCATCCCAATACAACATGGGGATGCGCCGCGCAGAAAGCGTGGCAGCAACGGCAAGCGCCGCCCGGCTCACAGGGAGCAAGCCGTTGACACAAATGGGCCTGACCAGGCCCAGCCTGTTCGCAAGAAGCAGAACAGGTCAACGGCTACCGCCCTCACGCCCAGCACAAGCTGGACGCCCGCCTGAAGCTAAACAGCCTCAAGCATCAGGATCGTCCCCGAGACCTGCCCCACCGACGAAAACATCGGGCCGGCCCAACGACAGGCCCAGCGGCAGCCAAAGCAACACCACATGCTTTGAATGCGGCCAAGCTGGCCACAAGAAGGCAGAATGCCCCTGGCTTAGGTCCGGTATAAGGACAGCGGCCGTGAGGTACGACGGTGAAGCCGAGGATCCGGAGACGGATCCTGATCAAAACTCTCTTCAACAGATTGATGAAGAGGGGGAGGGTGATCCCCAACCCAATGACACTCCGGATAACGGAGACACGCCCACTGAAGAGTGGGACCCTGAGCCGTCCCAATACTATGAATGGGACGAAGAGGTGGAGGACACCACCTACAGGTCCAGCGTGATCAGATTCGCGCTGGAAGACGAAACCGCCACGAAAGTCATGGCGGCACGCACATCGGTCACGCCAGACAAGGCGGCCGAGCCGGTGTATCACCACCGAAGCAAACACAGAACGCGGCCAACGCGTCCACGTAGTGAGAACCGTACCCTATGGGGGTACTGGGAAATAAACGGCGTAAAAGCCCACTGCCTGCTAGATAGCGGCAGCGAAGGGGTACTGCTGTCCCCCGAATTCACGCAAGCTACAGGGATGAAGACATTCTCCCTGGAGCAACCAATCACGCTGCAGCTAGCCTGCATAGGCAGCCGTTCCATGATCAACTATGGAACGAACACGACCATCAAGTTTGGTCGCGGGACATACGACGAATACTTTGACATAGCAAACGTCGAATATTACGACGCGATCTTAGGGACACCGTTCCTAAGGAGATTTGGCATAACCCTGGACTTCTTGAGCCCAGGGACGATCCGCAAGGGAAATGAAGTGATCCCCACAGGCAAGGTCTCATTCGACGACGACGAATCGAAGAACGAGGACAAAGGGCCACGGGTGAGCAGGATCACCCAAGCGCCGACGCCGAACCTGGCTCATTGAAGCCAGGAGGACGAGTCGCGGGACGACTCGTCCTCGAACTCGCCCTACAGTCGTAGGGGAGACGCTCTCACCTAACGGTGAAAGCGATGGGAAAGAGGAAAGTGGGCCTGTGCGCCGCAGGACCTAATAGACGCCAACAGCGCCTAATGGCTTCTAAGCCAACCACTACCATCATCCTCACGGATGATGACCTTCCTCGCCTCCGCGAGGAATGGATGGAAAGAATCACTGACCTAGTCAGTGGAATTCCATTAGAACTCCCGCCACTGCGGGAGATCAACCATGAGATCAACCTCATCGATCCCAACAAGCACATGCGGTATCGACTACCGAAATGCCCCGAACACTTCTGAGAGGAACTGTCGGCAAAGATAGAACAATACACCACGGCAAAGTGGTGGATTCCGGCAGTAGCACAGCAGGCAGTGCCCATGCTGTGTGTGCCGAAGAAGAACGGTACGTTGAGAACCGTCTTCGATCTGCGCCAGCAGAACGAAAACACGGTGAAGGACGTCACGCCCTTCCCGGATCAGGATATCATACGCAGCGACATGGCTCGCTGCCGATATCGAACTAAACTCGATATGTCAGAAGCATACGAGCAGATCCGGATCCATCCAGATCACGTAGCAAAGACAGCCTTTGCCACGATCCTCGGCACCTTCAGGAGCCAGGTGATACAGATGGGGGACTGTAATGCCCCATCAACATTCCAACGGCTGATGACAGCCATTTTCCACGAGTGCATAGGTCGCTTCGTCCATGTATACATGGATAACATCTTCATATTCTCGCTCTCAATACAAGAGCATGAAGAACACCTCTACATCGTCTTTGACAGACTGAGGAAGAACCACCTCTTTCTGAGCAAGAAAAAGGTGGACCTCTACTCCATCCGAATGGAGTGCCTCGGCCATATGATCGATGGCCGAGGGGTACATGCCGACGAGGATAAGATGCAACGCATCCGCGAGTGGCGCAGACCACGGATGTTCAACGACATCCAGCGTTTCCTCGGGCTCATACAGTATCTGGCACACTACATGCCGGATGTTAGCGCATATACCACCCCGCTATCGGCTGTGCGTGTAATAACCGTCCATTCGAATGGACGCCACTGCTTGACAAATGCTGGCAAAGCATTAAGGCGTTGGCCTGTAAGGCCCCGATCCTGTGTCCAGTAGACGCAAGGTGCCCAGAGCCGATCTGGGTGATCACCGATGGATCAAAAGCCGGCATCGGTGCGGTCTACGGCCAAGGTCCTGACTGGAAAACTTGTCGACCAGCCGGCTTCTTGTCAAAGAAGTTCAGCGTTGCTCAGCAACACTACCAGACTCACGAGCACGAGACTATCGCGGTGCTCGAGGCTCTCATGAAATGGGAGGACAAACTGCTGGGGCGAAGGTTCACCCTCATCACAGGCCACAAGGGACTCGAGTACTTCGAGACCCAAAAGAGCCTATCTGACCGACAGGTCAGATGGTGGGAGTTTCTCTCCCAGTTCAATTTCAACACCGTAGAGAACAAGGTAGCGGACTGCCTGTCACGCTACTACGAGAGCGACACGAGTGATGACAATCACCCGGACCACGTCTTCGTGAACGCGGATGCGCGTTTAGATCCGGACGGTGAGTTATTGCCCACCGACCGGTATGTCGAGCTGCGAACAGCGGCGACAAGACGCTCTAAACGCCTCGCTGAGAAGACAGAGGCGAGAGTAACGGAAGCCGCCGCATTAAACGAGGGCTCACCAGAGCCCGCGAACGTCGCCGCGTCCAGCGACAACGACGATGACGTCAGAGCCATCGCCGCAGGAATGACGGCGCACCCCTGCGCTGGATCGTCGAGCAAGGTGTAGACCTGTCTAAGGTCCTACGAGACGCGTACCATAGGGACACCATGTTCACAAAGATCATGGCACACCTGGACGCGCACCCGAGATTCGGGATCCGGGACGGGCTGATCTGGACTAAGAATCAGCTCAAGAGAGATGTCATTGCCGTCCCCCACTCTGTTCTTCAAGGGGGAAGGAGGCTGATCGAAATTATCATCGATCGGGCACATCAGATAGTCGGCCACTATGGCCATCTGAAGACTTCGAACTACGTTCGAAGAGCATATTGGTGGCCGGCATGAACCCAGACATAGAAGCGTTCTGCACATCGTGCGCGAGGTGCCAGATGACGAAAACTGGGCCACAACGGCCCAAAGGCCTACTACACAGCCTACCCATTCCGGATAGGCCGTGGCAGTCGATTGGCATCGACTTCATGGGGCCCCTGCCCAAATCCAATACCTGATGGTAGTCATCAACCGACTAACGTCGCTCGTACACCTCGTGCCAACCACGACAAGTGTGTCAGCCAAGGGAGTAGCCTGGCTGTTTCTGAAAGAGGTCATCCGACTGCATGGAGTTCCCGACTCCATCGTCTCGGACAGAGACTCAAAGTTCACGTCGATCTTCTGGCGTGAACTCCAGCGACTCATGGGGACTAAGCTCCTCATGTCAACTGCCTTCCATCCACAAACGGATGGAGCAACCGAGCGGGCAAACCGCTCGATCGGCCAGATATTGCGCGCGGTCATCAGAGACGATCAGAAGGATTGGGCAGTGAAATGCCCAATGGTTGAGGTCGCCCTCAACAGCAACATCAGCGCGACCACAGGATTCACACCTTTCGAGCTGAACCACGGCTATATGCTGCGGATAGACCTCCCCATATCCACGGACACCCCGTTCAAGGGGGTGGCCCGATTCGCACATCAGGCAAAATGGAACCTGATGGCGGCACACGATGCAATCATAGAGCATCGAGTGACGCAAATGTTTCACGCAAATAAGAAACGTATGGCGAGCGACAGGTACGCGGCCAACGACCGCGTCTACCTTTCGACACAAAACCTAACTCTCCCGAAAGGAAGAGCCAGAAAACTAGTCCCACGGTACATCGGACCGTACCACGTCATCGAGGCTCACAACGACCCCTCGACGGTGACCCTTGATCTTCCGACGAACTGAAAAGCCGTCGCATTTCACCGGTCTTCCATTCCAGCCTCGTATGGCGATACGAGGCTAACAACGACGAATTATTCCCTCGTCGTGAGGCCAAGTCATTTTATGACTTCGGAGCAAATGACGACGAGGAGTGGCTCGTCGATGAGATTATCGCACATCGATGGATAAACTCGACGGACCTGGAATTCCAGGTCCATTGGACCCTAGGCGACATGACATGGGAACCCATGTCGTCCTGCAAGGACCTTGAAGCCCTGGATAGCTATCTAGAGCTTCGGGGGGTGGGCAAGCCATGCAACCTCCCCAGACGCCGCTAGACGCGTCTGTCACATGCAGGCCACGTGACGCGCCGGCCACGGCACGGTTAAATTTTCACCTCGGATCTTTCCGAGGGCGCATCGCTTCTTGGAAGCAACCACCACCATCATCTACCCACGAAGATGATGCCCCCCAAAGATGGGATGGACGTTGACCCATCAACGTCCACAACGCGAACAACGGCCCCGAGACAAGGGGCCGCAGACATTCTCCGTGCTCCGATAGACCAGGAGCACTGGATGATCGTGGGATGGGAGGATGCCCTCGCCATCGTCCACCCGGACGATTGCGCAACATGCGCGGACTACGCCGTGCACCTTAGGGCCACGACCGGCACCCGCAAGGTCAAATTGCGGGACGAAGACATCGGCGACGCCGTCGATGCAGCTTGGGGATGGCTCCCAAGGGGCATCGCGCACGACGCGCGAGAAGAGCCCCTCCGGGACGTCCACGACCTCAAAAAGAGGTCAAGGAGCTAGAACGCACGGTCGAGGACCGCGACGATGCGCTCGTAACCGAGCGCGCCAGGATCAAGGAACTGGAGCAGCAGCTGAGTGCATCCCAGCTCCAGGTTACCCTGGTCCACGCTGCTTGAAAAGGCCGCGACATGACCCGGCCACAGACCCAGTGGCCGGGCCATCTTCACCTCGCGCGACGGCGCCGTTGCCGGCGCGCGCAACATCGGGGCTCGCGTCCCGATTGTCGCGCCAACTCCGACCACGACAACAACGGAAGGTCAGAGCGCACCTTCCGACTCTGCGTACGGCGTCCCAGATGGATGGGAGTCCGACTCGTCCGTCTGGAAGACGTACGACCCCAAACAGGCACAGCGGCTGGCAGAGCAGCCAAAGAAAAAGCGCAAGAAATTGCGCGGCTCCCTCCACACCGTCAATGGGCTAGCCATTGCGAAGGAAAGCGCAATCAGCGCTTACCTAGCGGCGTCATCGTCGCACACCATCAACGACCCCGCCCTTCAGCGGCGGGTAGCACAGGTCGAGTACATCGGGCTGGCGTGGCCCTACCTCCGCCGGCGGGGACAGTTGAGTCGGTTCATCCTCCCTACCCGGGGGAGGGAAGGCTATCCCACTCGGAGATCCACCGATCTCCGAGACAGGCCTCCTACCACGACCGGTAGGAAAGGCCCAACAAGTCGTACCCAATGGTACGACGTCTGCCCGCTCGACGAACCCCGCTTCGTCGAACTCATAGCGCGGCAAAAGAAACGCCGCAGATGCGCGTAGCGCGAGATGATCGGCGTATTCAAACGCATCGAGCGGAACAACGCCTCGCAATCCCAAAAGGGATTGTCTCGTGATAGCGGGCGGTACCCCGCACGACATCGCGGCCATTCTAAGGGTTGGATACACAACCCTGAAGGAATCCCTCCGCCATCCGTGACAACGTGGTGGCACCTTTCTGTTTTGGAACCCGTTGAACTAAACGTAAAAGTGTGGTGTTAAACACAATTCTAAAGTTCAATCAGAGATTTGACTTTACAAGCACACGCAAGCTTCGAAACTATTTTAACGGAGAACCAATTAAGAAATTATACTCCAGTAAACAATCAGAATCAGTATTGGTACAGGAAGTGTAGCAATAGAGATTTAACTGAACACGTGTAGTTCTTAGATTGTGCAATACTTTGTGAGGTCAAAGAATGTTATTAGGCGTCCAAGGGTCCAGATACTTTAAGGGGAAAGCTACCTAGAGTCTTAGGACGCGGGTCGAGTGAATTAAAGACAACAATAATCCCCAAGATGTGAAAAGATAGTTCTGCGCTTGAACTCTTCCTCAGTTCAAGTATGTCACTATTCTTGTGGCTTTTCTGGTTTTCCAACTCAACAAACGTAGGATATTAACTCACTTACCCTGAGTTAGGTTAATATCTGCAGTGCGTTGATTGATCAAGAAAGATCAATTACTCAAAAGGCTATTAACCCACTTAACTCAGAGTTAAGTTAATAATCTATTGCGTGAATTGAATAACTAATAACCAAGTCTATTAGATCACTGCTCAGAGTGGCGTCTAATGGTACAGGATTACTAATCAGTTACTCTTAGTAATGTTGCTGTTCGCAGCACGATTATTCAGAGCCTGCTGCAATTAAAATAGAGCACTCTTGTACTTCTCAGAGCCAATCAGAGTTGCTGCAATCTAGACTGTAGCCAAGTCAGTGAGCCAGTACTTCGGTACAAGGCTGTGAAGTCACACTTCAGTTACTCAAGGTATGAGTGGTTTGGGTGAAAGATATTGATTGCTTCACTGCTAAAACTGCAGGCTTATTTATACTGCATCTATCTAGCTTATGTAACTACTGCCAGGGAACCTTGTAGAGGCTTCTACTAATGTGAAGAACCTTGTGAAGCTTAGAGAAGCTTCAGGAAAGGTTTGGAAACTATTGGAAGGCTGTGGAAGGTTCTATTGCTATATTGGGTTAAAGTCACAGCTCTGTGACAGTAAAGCTAAGAGTATGTAAGAAACTCCCACGCTCATGTGATTATCATGTGACAAAGGAAAGTCATGTGACTTCATGCTGGATTGAGGTCATGTGACTGTGTCATGTGATTGTCAGGTACCGTAGATAATCAAGTGACTTTGAGGTCAGGTGATTGTCAGGTGACTGTAGATAATCAGGTGACTTTGAGGTCAGGTGATTGTCAGGTGACTGTGGATGATCAGGTGACTTTGAGCTGTTTTTGAGGTCATTGATAGTCATGTGACCGTGGGGGATTCTTAGCTAAACTATCAAGAGATTGTTGTATCTTGTGGACCCAATGTGAGTGTAGCATAGAAATATTAATACAACCTTCCTTGAGGACATTTGAAACTAATTAACTACCTAGTAAATGTTCATAAATAGGTAGCTACTTTGTGGACGATCCCTAACACCTTCAACCTAGACAACATGGACATCTGGATGTGGTTGAAGGCCCTTGCACCCCGGGTCAAAGGGGTCGCATCACCGCTCAGGGCGAGGCTACTCGACCTCTTCGGCTCGACGGACCAATGGTCGAGCCTCGTCGACGCAGGGAAGTGCTGACGCCTCAGAGCACCACCCTGCAGCTCTCAATCACGGGCCCATTCCCTGTGGAGGGCCGAGCCGGCCCCGACATCCACTCGCGGAGATCGCGAGATGGTTGGCCCGCTACGCGGGAGTCACTCGCGAGCGAGCGGCACGCATTGAACATTACGTTCAGCGCAGCATGACCAGCGCGGCATTCAGCGCCGCCGCCCGTGAGGGCCAACAAAGGTCATCGAGACCAGCCATGTGAGGGCCGCGGTGCCGTGACCCCTCACTCACGCTCAGCTCCGACCAAGAGCTGGCGCGCTTCCGGCCCCCTCCTCAAACAGAGGACCCGGCCGTTGAGGCCATGCTCCGCGAGG